>PVIC010052714.1:0-12074 GCA_004025085.1 Thryonomys swinderianus | reverse complement strand
GTTATTATATCCTAAATTTGTGTTTTTGTTGTTGTTCTGTTATTTTTTAATTTAATTCTTCATTGGTACATGTTATATAGAGTTCACAATCACACTCAACATTGATGAGTTTGAACCAGTATATGGCACGAGTTAATTCTCATTTTTACCTATACCCCTACTGTTATTTTGCTTTTACATGCAGGGGGTTTTTTGGTACCAGCCCTATATGCTGTGTTTTAATTGTTATTTACAGGAATATATTTGTTTCAGAGTTCATGGTACATTCTTTCCTATGTTTACCTTTGATTAGTGTGTTTCAGGTGAATAGGCAAACTACTTTTCTTCCTTGATATTTGAAAATGACATGAAAAACATTTTGTTACATCTTAGCAATTTTTAAAGGAATTATTGATCCTGTTCAAGAGGCTCCTTATAAACCACTTGTTTGCAAAACATTTTCTGATCCTGTCCCTCTGCAAAGGTTTTGATAACACTAGGCTGCTTTTCATTGTATGCAGCTAAATGTTCTGAAATTCTGAAGCATGTCAAATGTCACATTTTGTCACCATTCTGAAGTTCATACCCAGTTTGCAAGTTAAATCCCTTATTTAACTAAGCAAGACTACACATTTATCTTCGTATTATAAAACTGTGTTCAGTCGATTTATTCTGGACTTTCTTTTATGAGTGAAATCAAATCCTGAGCATTTTATAACTTAAATAAAGGTTATAATGTTTAAAGGCTTCTAAAGCCACATATTGCATAACAGCATTACACTATTTTGCTTAATACTGTTTGTTTTGTTTTGAGTTCACTATGTAGCCCAGGCTAGCCTCAAACTCAGCAATCCTCCTGCCTCTGCCTCCTGAGTGCTGGGATTACAGGTGTGAGCCACCACGCCCGGCATTTCCTTCATACTGTTTTATGTATATCATTGAAAACTTTTAAAAAGAAAACTAACCATAAAAGAAAAATGACAGCCAGGTAAAACTATTTTATTTTGTTTCACATCGCTGTTCTCTGTCTTTTATCTAGATAGTTTTTTCTCTGTGCAGGCAAAAGATTCCATTCTCCGTCACTCCTTTTCACTTCTCCCAGTGGGTCTCATTACCTGTGTGGTACTTGTAAAGGGGAAACCACTGGCCTTGGAAACCATCCTCTCAGCCACACATAATAGGACAAGAGATAAAGCACTGCAGTGTTTTGCTTTGGTTTCCGTGGAACAGTCTACACCCTACCACAGCCACTTTCTAATCACGTGGTACCCTCAAGTGACTGGATTCCTAGCACAGTGGAGTGTAATCTCTCTCTCTCTCTCTCTTTCTCCCACCCCCCATCTCTCTCTCCTGTTTTGTGCCATTTACACACTGTTGCCACTTCTATTAAAATATCACTGCTTTTCCTTTCTTGATAAACTTCTTAAAATATCTCTTTATTTTTTCGTGTATTTTTTATGCTGGTTTGGGCTTTAAATAGCTAATGAACTGATAGACCATAAGCTTTATAGTTGGTATTTTAGACAACTGGCCAATATATTTAAATGTTACCTAGGAACTAACATAGAGGGAATTCATAGTTTAAGAAAGTATCTGTGAAGAGTCTAACTTATTAACGTCAGTTTCATGTATATCAAAGCATAGGCAAATAGATTCAGAGATTATACACTATTGAATTTATCTTGTTTAATGTAGGTAGCTACAGGGGTGATAATGTTCATAGAAAATATTTTATCTAATTACAGACAAAAAATTAAAGTGTATTTCTAAAAGATAAAGCAAGTGGAGGCTGTAAAAAATGGCTGCTCATGATGACAAAATTATGACGATGTTGTACGTTTTTCTGCCTAGAAGTTAAAGCTCACTATATGCTTGGGCCCAGTTATCTGTATGCAGGCAGTTCTACCATTCCGCTACCACACCTGGGAGTTCTGAATCACAAATGCAAACAACTCCCTCTGAATAAGCATAAAAATTACCTGAGGAACTTGCCAGATTCTATTAATTGTGTTTCGATCTTTTCTGAGCCCTAGACTGACTGCCAGGTGATCGTTCTATTTCCTCTTCTTTCTGTCACACTAAGTTACTCACTGTGTTCTGCTCCTTCCGGCTCCAGCGTAGACGTTTCCAAACTCTAAAGTGAAAAATTCACACAAATTACTCGTTTAAATGCTTGTGCTGGTCCTCATCATGACAGAATTATACCAAGTGCTTTAGGATACAGTACAGGAGGATGGATTTTTAATAAACATTTTTGATCCATCTGAAAGAGATGACCCAGAAACAAAGTTCTGAAAGACTTTTGCTTCATTGTGTCTGACATTTTCATTATTTTTTACTTCAGTTATGTCTTATTCACACTGGTCACAATACCTTCTCTGCTGGTGATCCTAATGCCTATTTCTTTTTTGCCACAATCATTCCTTTGTGAATTGCTAATCTTCTACAAATGCCTTTTTTATCACATCACCTTCCTGCTCAAGAATCAGCTACTCCTAACATATCAACTCTAAACTCTTGGCCTATAATTCAAGGTCCTCTGTCAACTAGCACTTTTGTACCTCTCTAATTTTATCTTTTCCCCACTGCAGACTGACTCCCCCCTCCAGCTCACTCCAGCCAACTTTCCGCTCTTCCATGTACTTCCTTGGGTGCCCTGAGTTTCCCATCAGTCAGATTGCTGTTCCCTTTCCTTTCCAAAAACACATAAAATGTATGTGTTTCCAGTCTGTTACCACAGGAAAATTCTTTGTAATTAAAAATTTCTACCTGCTCATTGAGCTGACTGAATGAAAGTTATCATATTAGACTGTGATTCAGATTCACAAAAGGACCGCTCAGGTCATAAAATAGAAGTGATATTATTTTTCTAGTGGGCCTATGGGCTAGGGATTTAGCTCAAGTGGTACCACACCTACCTTGGAGGCACAAAGACCTGAATTCAATCCCCAGTACTGAAAAATAAAAAAAAGAAAAAGAAAATTCTTGCCATAATATTATTAGAGTTTTAATTAACAAATTGGAAATACCAAAATACACAACCCAAGCTTGGCATGGTTGCCGATGCCTGTGATCTCAGCTAGTTGGGTGGCTGAGGTGAGAGGAGCACAATTTGAGTCCAGTCCGGTTAGTTTAGTGAGACACTATCTCAAAATAAAAACTAATAAGTCCCAGGAATGTAGCTCAATCCAGGGTCCTCAGTTCAACACTGAGGACTACCCTTTCTCCCAAAAAGAAAAGCTTAGTTTGAGTAGAGGTGTAGAAACTGCTCCATTGAGCAATGAAATAGGAGTAATTATTGGGAAACAGAGTGGAGAACAATAAGACAGCAAAAGCTGATATTAAAATGAATGGGGTGGTATAGTCCAATATCAGGTGGAAATGGAAAAGGCTTTTCAAGTAAACCTATCATGCAAATCCTTCCTTAGCTATTCCTTTGATTTTATAAGGACATCCATTGTATTATTTTATAACTTATGGCTCATGTATCCAGCCAACGGTTGTCCCTTTCAGAGCAGTCATTTCCTAGGCTCGTGAAGCAACACATTTGACCAGAGATTCCATTCCATGGACAAGCCACATGCATACCTAGCTCATCCAGTACACCAAGGTCTACTTCCACATGGCTCTGTGCATTAGGAATTCCTGAACATTTCTAGTTTTCCATGCTCTTAGCAATAATTGGGCTTACTCATCTTCCAAATTCACTTAACTGAATGGATGATGTATGATTTCACATCATGACTTGATTTGTGGTTATTATATATGAGAACCATTCAGGGTACCTCATCTGTGAATTCATTTTTTGATAATGTCTATCTAATTTCTTTGGTTATCCCCAATCCCTCTCCTCTAGTTACACGTTTTGCTTTTGTTTTGTTTTCTAAAATTTGAATCTTTATTGGTACATTATATATACACAACACGATCAAGCTCAACATTGAGAATTTGTACTGGTATATGACATGGCTTGATCTCATTTTTCCTCTTCCCCTACCCACCTTACAACGCCCCCCTGTTGCCTCTTTTTTTAACCAACATATTTTTTCCCTCATTACTTATCCCTAAACCCCATTTCCCTTTGAATATTTACTATTTGACAATATCAATCATGCATTCTAGAACACAATTACATCTTTAGTTTCTCATACCAGAGAAAAGATACAATATCTACCCATCTGTGACCTATTCATTTCACTTATGAGTATGTCCTGAACATACATCCATTTGAGTATAAATGACTTGAAATTATAATTTTTATGGCAAAGTAATACTCCATTTTATTTTTAAAAATCTTTAGCCAGTCTAGAGTTGATGAGCATTTGGGTTGCTTCCAAGAGGTAGCTATCATTAAGTGAGCTGCTATAAACATGGGTGCCCATATGTTGCTGTGATAGGAATCTTGTAATTCTTTTGTGTATATCCCCAGCAGGGGAATAGCAGGATCAAATGGGACCTCTAATCCTAGGTTTTTGAGGAATATCCACATTGATCTCCTTATGAGTCACATTCACTCTAGAATTAATGCTAAAATACCAGATTTTTGCTAGCTTCTTTAATTTGTACACCACCCACATTTTTATTGTGCACATTTCTGTTGTAGCACCTTATAGATTTTATGAAAATTGTTTATACATGTTTTCACATGAGATCTAGATTTTAAATGATGAAATAAAAAATTCCAAATCTTTTTCATTCTTGACTCCTAAGAAATGACAGATAAGTGGAATGAGAAATAAATATCTCTAGTGATATTTATTTCTTACTATCCTAAGAGAGGAAAATGCTTTCTCTCTTCTAAGATAAATACAATCAGGAAAAGCTATATTTGGAGCACACTCAAAGGGTCTACCAGACTCCAAAGGGTCTGCAAACCATAGACACATCCACCCTGACACCAGAGGAAGCTTAGATGTTCCTTCTGCCCTCACTCATGTTGAGATCCATGTATACAGGAAAAAGAAAAAGGTTTCCATAGTAAAGATCAT
This sequence comes from Thryonomys swinderianus, assembly GCA_004025085.1. NCBI lineage: Eukaryota > Metazoa > Chordata > Mammalia > Rodentia > Thryonomyidae > Thryonomys > Thryonomys swinderianus. The sequence goes on along the minus strand of PVIC010052714.1, from coordinate 7,107 downwards.
ATTTTCTGAGTACTTGTCCTGTCTTGTAACATAACTGAGGAGGATTGCAATGGTATGAGGCAGAGCAGAAAGCTCAGAGAAATGGAATCAGATATACCTTTCAGGGCGAGGCAGTTACTATCTTTTGGGTACATCCAGGTGCAGGAGAGACATTTCCATTAATGGTGATGGGAAACCATCCAGCCAGATTGCCATGGCTTGATGTGGGAAAATGAATGACAGACACTGGGTGCTGGCACCCCAAGTGAATTCAGGTGAGGCTGACTCACCTGCCAAGTGGGTGGGGCCTAGATGCAAGGAATCTAAAAACAAGAATTTAGAAAGTTGGAAGGAAATAACCCTGTCATTAAAATTTAAGGTCTAAGCCTCTAAAGTGGAGCTTAATGTCAGCCAGGAGCCAGAAATACTCCAGACATAAAGAATCCAGAATGGTAAAGACAAAAACCAGGGTAGATATATATTCTTTTCAACATCACAGAACTTACAAACGTTACTTATTTATTCACTGGTAATAAATAGTTTTCAGGATCTTCTATTGGATGGCTACTGGTGTCAGTCAAATAGATAGCTCTGAGAAAACAAACAGAGATGTTTGTTTGGCCTCTGGGGAGCATAAGGTTACTGAGTAAAGACAGACAATAGGAAACATGTGCACCAGATGTTGATAAATAAGAGAGAAAATATGGCTTAAAATAGAAATAGGGTCAGTTTGCTGGATGGGATTAGGCTTAAGTCCATGCTAGGTGGTGAGGAAAAATGCCAGCTGAATCAAAATGAGTGCAGGAGGAGGAGGAAGGGGAGGAGGAGGAAGAAGAGGAGGAGGAGGAGGAGCAGGAGGAGGAGCAAGCTCAGCATTCTAGTCAGGGAAAGAAAGACAGTGCAGAAACCCTGTACATAGACACAAAGATGATGTGACAGTAACAATGAAGATCCAGTAAAGCCCTAAACCATATCACAAGGCTTTTTTTGTTTGTTTGTTTGTTGTTTTGTTTTTAATTTACAGTGAAAGGTATTTGGAGCACAAAAATATCTTAATGGACTCATAATTATATATGATTGCCTATGCTATATCAAAAATGATTAGAGGTACAGCAAGGATGGAAACAGAAGAGTCCGGAAGCTTCTGCAACAAACTGACTCAGGGATGATGGTTCCAATCTGGGTGGTGCCAGCAGTCGAAAGTGAAAAGCATTGAGAGCATGAGCATATTTTGAAAGTAGATTTGAGATTTGAGAATAGTTGCTGTTGAAATGGGGCTTTGGAGTAGGTGAAGAAAAAACCATGTGCCAATGTTGACCTCTGAGTCTGAGGCCTGAATGACATCATACATGGAGTTCCCATTCTTTGGAATCAGTTCTTCAGAGTAAAATCAGAGTTTCAGTATTTATTTATTTATTTATTTATTTATTTATTTATTTATTTATTTATTTATTTATTTTTGAGACAGGGTCTCGCTTTGTAGTTCAGGCTGGCCCTGAGCTCACTACGTAGCCCAGGCAAGCCGCCGCGAACTCAGCAGTCCTCCTGTCTCTGCCTCCCAAGTGCTGGGATGACAGCATGAGCCACCACGTCTGGCATTGTGGTATGCGGTGTTGATTGTCGGTGGGCGTGTCTCCACACCCAGCACCATGTGTGGTTACCGGCGATCGAACTCAAGACCTTGCGCTTGCGAGGCAGGTGCTGGAACCACTGAGCTAACCCTCCGGCCCCAGAGTTTCAGTTTTTATTGCAATGAGAATGGGATGGATAGCTGAAGTAGATGAGAGTGTAAGATCAAGTGGAGAATTGAAATGGAGATACATTTATAAAACATCAATATATACATGATATTTAAGCTCACAAGCCTTCACAAAACAATGTGTACAGAGAGAAAAGAAAGAAATAAAACATGTTTAGAATCTGATTCTTCTGTAGGATCTTCAGTGCTGTTTGAACTTGACCAGTATTTTCTAATTTCCCCTAAAGATCATTAAAATGGCTATTATTTCTTGAATACTAGGAAGAGTTGGTATCTATTTTTTTCATTAATTTTTATCTTTATTGGTACATTGTATATTTTACCGTATCTCATGAAGTGGTCTTTCCTGGAAAAAAAAATACCCTGATTGAATTAATTCCTAAATCATTTTCAATGTTAATCATCTGATGTGTTCTTGACATTGTAGATAAGAACATAAATTTTCTCATTTGCAGCTTAACATAGATAGTATAATCGCTGTTTTCAAGCAGGCAACCCTATGGATAATTCTGAGTGATATCATTCTATGTGAAGTCAGTATTACCTGATTAATACAGCAGAGTCAAGATTGTGTGTGTTCTTAGACAAAGAAAAGTTTATATTCTTAATTTTGTATTCGAACAATGACTGCCTTCATGTTTTGCACATAAAAGATCCTTAGAGTAATAATTTATATTAAAGCACATTTAATGTAAAACTTAAAGCACATTTGGAAACTATGCAGTCAATTCCAAATCTGTTTATTAGGTAATAAGTCCTGGAACATAGAATTGTAAATTGGTAAATATTTTTGCTCCATGACCACACTGTATATATAGCTGTCAATAAGAAATTTCAAAAAAGAAACTAGGTAATCCTCCAAGAATTATCCTGGGGAGGAAGGGAAATCTATTTTATTTTATTTTTTAAGAAATCTATTTAAAAACAAGACTAGTTGTATTGACACCAACAAAAATAAATATTATATTGAAATAAAAATAATCCTCTTATAAATCATACCCAAATTTCATAAAAGTCTTTTTTTTTTTTTGAGACAGGGTATCACTTTGTAGTTCAGGCTGGCCCTGAGCTCACTATGTAGCCCAGGCAAACCTCAAACTCAGCAATCCTCCTGCCTCTGCCTCCTGAGTGCTGGGATTACAGGTGTGAGCCAGCATGCCCAGCAATAAAGTCATTTTTTTAAATAAGAACATGAACATATAATAAATAATAAATCATTACTGGGCTTGTTTTAGACAAACAGTAATTCAATATTTTTAAAATTTGAATCTTTATTGGTACATTATATATACATATCATGATCACATACATTAGAATCTGTACCAGTATATAACACAATTTAATTCTCATTTTCCCATTCTCCCACCGACCTTACAACCCCCTGCCCCTTATATGCATTAACTTTGTTTCCCTTTTTATTACAATCATATTTTTTCTTCCCCTTGTTACTTACTTTTAAACCCCATTTCTCTTTGAATATTTTATCCTTCACAGTATCTACCATATATTCTAGAACTCATTTACATCTTCAGTTTCTCATAATAGAGAAAAAATCCGATATTTACAGGTCTGTGACCATTTATTTCAGTTATAAGTATGTCCTGAAGGTACATCCATTTAAATATAAATGATTTTAAAATATCATTCTTTAAGGCAAAGTAATATTCCATTTTATTAAAACAAACAAACCCATCTTCTTTATCCAGTCTCTAGTTGATGGGCATTTGGGTTGTTTCCAGGATTAAACTATCACAAACTGAGCTTCTGTGAACATGGGCCCACATATGTTGCTGTGATATGAATCTTTTAATTATTTCCTGTACATACCTAGCAGAGGAATAGCAGGGTCAAGTGGTACCTCTACTCCCAGTTTTTTGAGAAACCTCCACACTGATCTGCATAGTGCTTGTACCAGTGTACATTCCCACCAACAGTGGAGAAGGGTTCCTTTCTCCCCACAGTCCCACCAGCATTTGTTGCTGGTTAATTTCAAGATAGCAGACACTCCTTGTGAAGTGAGATGGAATCTCAGTGTTATTTTCATCTGTACCTCTTTAATGACTAGTGATATTGAACATTTCTTCATGTGTTTCTTAACTACTTCCTTCCTCTGAGAAGTGTCTGTTCATTTCAGAAGTCCATTTTTTAATTGGGTCTTTAAATTTGTGGGGGCCTGATTTTTTTAAGCTCTTTGCATATTCTAGATAGTAGCCCTTTGTCTGGGAAACCATTGATAAATTTTTTTTCCAAATTTGTTGGTTGTCTTTTGCTCTGCCAGTGGTTTCTTTTGGTGTGCAGAAGCTTTTTAATAGAATGAGATCCCATTTGTTTCTTTGTTCTGCTAGTTCTCATGCTATAGAAGTTTTGATCATAAAGTATTTCGGTAATCCAGTGTATCCAAGAGTTCTATCTAATCTTTTTTGAAATTCAATAATTTTTAAAATATGGAAGATAATCCTAATTAATAGTTGCAACTGATTTTGACTTTACATAGAAATATACAATGATTATTTTAGGTAGAGTTTTTGCTGGTGTCACTTAACAACCCAATATCTCTTTATATTTTTAAGATACTATTCTAGTGAAAAATCTCTTACTCACTTTTTAATCACTAGTCTCAGTGTCTAAACACATAAAACAATAATATATAGTACACTAAATTTATTGAACTGATACTAAAAGTCTTACATATATTTCAAATTCTCATGGTTCTAATTTTATTACTCCTGTTATATAACAGCAGATCTGCAGACTTTAGTGAGGAAAACTATCAATTTGCTTTTTTCAGTATAGTATAAAGTGAGTTAAAGATTTATCTCAAAGTTACCTGGATATCACAAAACTATTAATCTGCTAGTGTTTCCTCATTTTTTGATCAAGGATATCTAAAAATATTCCTGTTGTCTTGGCTAATTATGCTCATGGATATATCCATTCATCCTTTCACTGAGATTAATGTTACTAAATACCTGCAGTGAGTTCCATGGCTGGGGCCTAACAGTCACATGGACAAGAGTTACTCTTATGGATCTAATATCTTGACTGTTAAAGCCTGCTAAATTAAATAAGAAAAAAACAGATATTATATATGCTGACAGTCCTGTGAAGCAGCAGGAAAAAATGGAAATGGGCAGAGGACAGTAGGGGACCCTTCACCTTTCAGGTGAAGACCTGAAAGGGTAAGGGAATGTTGTGAGAATCCCAAAACGATATAGTTTTATTGTGTACCAGGCATCATTTTCAGTATTCTGTGTCCCTTAGCTCTTATTTCCACAATCAACTTTGAGCTAAGTAGTAAGTCCATTATACAGATAAGGAAACTGAGGCACAGAGGAAAGAAAAAATAGACTCAAAATTGTTGGGTTAGGATTGAACCCCAGGCAGTCTTGACATGTCTTCTATAAGGAGGGGTTAAGTGCAAGACAAACACCCTTGGCAAAAGAGACAGAAAATGCCTGGACTATTGAAGTTTTGGGTATTTTCTGAGAAGAGGGGCAGGATATTGTGGATGAGTGGAATGGGGAAGGGAAAAGATGGAGGGAAGGCCCAATATGAATGGAAGGCAGATCATGAGGGACTTTCTGAATTACTTTGAGTCTGTATGATGGAAAATCATTTTAGACTTGACAAGAAGGGTGCATTGCACAAGAGTATAGGAATGCTTCAAATCAAAATTGGAGACATCTTTCCAGTGGAGGAAAAGGCCATAAATTTAAAAAATCAAGAAGAAAAAATATGTACAAAACCTTCTAGTATGATTTTTTGTGTTCATAATATACTTCTTAAGTGGCCTTCAGCATGTTTTAGCTCCTCCCTTCGCTGTTTGTCACCTACAGGTCAGTTATCCACAGACATATCCAGAACTGTGCTCACTGACCAGTGTGGCATTCTTAACCCATGCAAGTTGAGCTCACAGTTAACCAGCACACCATATAATATCTGCTCCTCTACTCCTACAGTGACACTATTAATTTCTTTCACTATGGTGGCCCAAAAGTTATAAAGGAGGAACTTGAGCTATGCATTATTATCACACCACATCCTAGTTTATGTTAGGGTGATATTTCATCTTTATTCATTTCCAGACTTCCTCCACTGAGATGTAATATCCATATGATCAGAGACTATATCTGATTCAGTACCAAGGATACCCTGGAAAGACTAAGGGCTCAGAAACTATTTAGAAACTAATATGTTAATTTAAACAGGACTTTTTTTTTTAACCAGGAAGGATAGTTCCATACAGTATGACTAGGACAGCAAGTTTTGAAACACTGACCACACATATTTTCTAGGCTATTTGATCTTAATATTGTAGGAATCCCTGTTGTATATTAAGTTGTGCAACAATTGCTTATAGGGTACATGTGGCATGATGGTCATAATTTCAAATGGTGATAACAGAAATGGAAAAGGAGTGTAGAGACACCTTAAGTTACATGTAAGTATTCTAGCAGAAGGGTTTTCCATTGTAGAAATAATGCTTGGTCAATTGTCTAACCTCCTTCCTTTTCCATTGCAGGATAGCAAGCAGTTAATTCTTTAACAACAAATCATAAAATATATGTCTGAGATGTGAACTCATATATGCATTAATATACTCAGTTTTAAAATTCCTATTCACATTTTGTATACAGATGTTGCAATGCAGCTCTTAGATTTTCTAGAAGTCTGCTGCCTTGTCTTTTAAAATGTGCTAGTGCTTATCGGAACCTGCGTGAGAACTTTTTCTCTGAAATTAGGTCACCACCCAAACAGAGTCACCATCTCAGTGTCTGAGAATGTTGTGCTCCTTCGTCATTACCACAAGGACTGTAACAAGGAAGGAGAGAAGCCAGTAACCTATTGTCCTCTCATTTTTTTTTTAATTCCAAATGTTTTTCACAGAGGAAGGATTTCCTAGGCATCTGGAAAACCTACTTCTGTTATTTGGCATCCTTTTCCTGTGATACGTTTACAAGCTGTAACCATGCTGAGTGAAAAATCCCTTAATCACCATTACATGATTTCTACGCAAAGGCCGAAAATCTGTTACCTCTGATCTTGAGAAACAACTCAGAAAGCAACATACCTACTTGTTAAAAATATGAACAAATTTCTGTTATCGAAATTTCAGAAGTCCTATAAGTGCCTTTTTTTAATATTACATGTCTGCAAATTGGTATATTTTTAATATTATACATCCTTACACAATTATTTTAGTTTTTTTCAGAATTTAAATTGGATGAAAATAAATCCTGAAATGAACCTAAAATTTAGGGTAAATATTATAAACTGCTCTACAAGGTGAAGTAAACCTTTTTTATATTTAAGTTCAAATTGTTGATTTAATGCTAATAGTATGATATTTAGTTCTTCATTAAATTTAG
>PVIC010052713.1:0-12080 GCA_004025085.1 Thryonomys swinderianus | reverse complement strand
CACTATGTAGCCCAGGCAAGCCTCGAACTCAGCAATCCTCCTGTCTCTGCCTCCCGAGTGCTGGGATGACAGGCGTGAGCCACCACGCCCGGCATTGTGGTATGCGGCGTTGATTGCTGGTGGGCGTGAGTCTCCACGCCCAGCATTATATGGTTTCCGGGGATCGAACTCAGGACCTTGCGCTTGCGAGGCAGGCGCCAGAACCACTGAGCTAACCCTCCGGCCCTCTGACATACTCTTGTGTAGTTGAGGGACTTCAAGTTGAATTACTTCTGTCTGTTTTGGATGACTTGACTTCCAGAGTTTGAATATAATTGTTAAAATGGTTTTGAAAAATAGGCTAGCCTTGATTTCCCATTGAAAGGTTTAGTTCTCCCTTGCCTACTCAAAAAGATTGCCAAGTAACTTTGTTTTAGTTGGCAAATGATAAACATCCCAATTCATAACTGCTGAATGAAGAGAATTCTTAGGTGTTTGATAATCTGTTCTCCACTCTTTGCTGTAGAGAACACTGATTTTTTAGAAAGGTTTTGAGCCTAGAATGATGGTGCATGTCTAAAAATCCCAGCAGTCTGGAAGGGTGAGGCAGAAGGATGATAAACTGAAGGCCAGGCTGGGCAATCTAGTGACATTGAGGCACTGCCTCAAAATTAATAGAAAAGGAACTGAGGATGGTACCTCAGCATGAAGGCCATGGGTTCAATACCAGCTACAACAAAAACAACAACGAGTGTGGGGTTGTTGTTTTTCACATCTCAAATTCTATCCCCCTTGCCTGTTGTTACCATGGTCATTTCCATAAACATCTGGAGTGTGAGACAGTCTGTGATATCAGTTTTTTTTTTTTTTTTTTTGAGATAGGGTCTCGCTTTGTAGTTCAGGCTGGTCCTGAGCTCATCATGTAGCCCAAGCAAGCCTCAAACTCAGCAATCCTCCTGTTTCTGCCTCCCTAGTGCTGGGATGACAGGCGTGAGCCACCACGCTCGGCACTGTGCTATGTGGTATTGATTGCTGGTGGGTGTGAGTCACCACGCCCAGCATTGTATGTGGTTACTGGGATTGAACTCAGGGCCTTGTACCTGCAAGGCTGGCGCTGGAACCACTGAGCTAAATCTCCAGCCCTGTGATACCAGTTTTCAAGTTTGAATCTGTGGAAGAGACATTTCTTGATGTGTAGAGTTTTCTGTTATTCTTGCTGTGTGTGTGTGTGTGTGTGCACACGCACATGTGTTTGAAGTCAAGACCTTATGCATGCTAAGCCAGGCTCTAGCATTGGGCTATCCTTCTAGCCTCTGTGTCAATGTCAAGTTGTTACTTAACACAGGCTGTCTTTCAGTGATTTCCTAAGGAACCTGGAAAGGATTAAGATACTTCAGTCTTACTGCAGATGGAGAGAGATGAAACTCTTGAAAGTCAGTCTCCTTCTGGCCTAGATGATATGATATGCTGACCTAGTTTTATAGTGTTGGTAAATCAGCTGCATATCTGATTTGTGGGTAGCCTCTGACAATAGTGTACTTTCAAACAGATGCTTTTCTATAGCTATTCTGTGGACTTTCTAGATGATTATGCAGAAAATATGTAAGCATGAGGCCAAGTTGGTGATTGATTTCAGTCTACATCGGCTTTAAGAAACTGTGATCAACTTGCCTTTTATGTTGTTCTTAAATAATGTTTCCAGCGAATATATGTTCTCTGCTGAAGCAATTGTATTTTTAAAAGATTGGAAGGGCTGAGTAACAAGAAAAAAGGATGAGACTATTCTAGGAGACTTGAAGAAGAACCTTAATATTCATTTGATTGTCATTCTGTAACTATTCACTAGAGTAGATACAGGACTGCCAACTGGCCCAAGGCTAAGAAGAGCATGGTTGCTTCACACCAACGCCAAAAAAAAAAAAAAAAAAAAAGCTACAACCAGTACTGTGCATTCTTTCTGTGTGTTTTCTAATACAGGCTTTCATTTATAAAGTTTCATTTTTTTCTATAGGGTAGAAAGCTGCTCTGCAATTATCTCTATTAATAATTAGTACTTCTAGTTTGAAATTTCCCCACAAGTTGTCACCTATATTGTTAATGCTGTTGAGTAAAAAAGGAGTCTGAACTACTCCGTTTTCTGTTACTTTTAAAAAAGTACGTGAGGCCCTAACTTCATAAAGAAAAGGCTCAGGGACATGGCACTGGCACCAGCTCTGTGAGGACCTGTGGTGGGTACCAGGGGCACTTCCCAGGAGGGACGGAGCACATGCCCAGAGCATCAGGGGTCGGGCTCAGGATTTTCTAACAATTTTCTCTGGTGAGAACTAAATTGAGTCCCAGGAGAACTCCCTTACCCCATCTGATGGGAAGCCCAATGACCTTTGGGATCCCCCTTCACCCCTCTCTTAAGGATTCTACCGCTTCAGTACCGGCACCCTGGGGACCACCTACCAACACATCAACTTCTGTGTGGCGAACCCCATCCAAGCCATAGCAACCGTTAATCACTCCTTTGATAGCCACTTTACAATAATACAAATTTCTTTGTATCTCTCCTCCTTTCCTCAGTATGTCAAAAAATGAATTGTAGTTTTTATTGCATGATCTTAGTCAAAATGCCAAGAAGGGAGGATTTTCTACATCTTTAGTGACTCATTAATGGATTTGTGGGCATCTTTATCATAAAGTCTGTGAAGGCAGGACTCAAATATTATTCAAAGCTTTATAAAAAAAGTTTTCTAGAAGAACACAACTAACTGCATATAATTCTAAGGGTGGATTCACTGGATTGGTTGACATGATCAGAGGCTGCCCAGTAAGGACCATCGCAAGCTGGACAGCTGGGTCACTAAGAGCTGCTCAGTCCCAGGAGCCAGAGCCTCGGAGTCAGAGGCCGAGGACACAGGCCCATGCTGATCCTGAAGTGCCGCCAGCCCCTGGAGAGCCACTGTGTGATGAAGAATCTGGAGCCTGAGCCACTCGGCCAAGGGAAGAAGAATGAGGCTTGGCACGTGTGACGGTTCCCCCTTTACCTGCTTTTTATTCTAGGCGACCCCAACCTGTGGGATGGGGGCTCCTACACTCAGGGCAGGTCTTCTCCCTTCAGTTCGCCGATCCACAAACGAGTCATCTTAGGAAACAGTCCCACAGACACATCCAGAGGTGTCATTTTCTGGGCATTTCTCTGTCCAGTCAAGTTGACAACCACGATTAACCATTGCAATATCAAAGGGTGCCTTTTGGAATCGTATTCATTCGACTGTTTCACCCTCTAGTCTCAGCTGACCTGATTTCCAGAAATTCAAGTAAGCATATGCTTACTTGAAATCTGTAATGCATTTTCACGTAGATGCACTCCACCTGGTGTGTGTGTGTGTGTGTGTGTGCGTGTGTGCATGCGCAGATGCACGCATGCACATACACCTTTTGGCTGAGTTTGTAAGCTCGTTTTTGGTTATTCTGAATTCCTTTGAGAATATAACACCCTCATATCCTCTGCCAGCATTATGAAATCTTAACATTATGCCATCCTTTCTAGTTAATTTTTAACTCACCATCTAACAGTGACGCTGGTGATGTGGGCAGCTTGATGCCAGTGTTTGCCAAGCACGCATGATACTCTGGCTTTGGTCCACAGCACTGCACAACAAATAATGAAGTAAAAAAGAGAGAGAGAGAAGGAAAGAGCAAGAAAGAAGGAAAAGGGAAGGAAGGAAGGAAGGAAGGAAGGAAGGAAGGAAGGAAGGAAGGAAGGAAGGAAGGAAGGAAGGAAGGAAGGAAGGAAGGAAGGTAGGTTACTATGGGGATGCATTTCTGCTCTGAGCACTTATATTGGAAAATTACCAGAGGGACAGTCCTTCCCGCAGGGCAGTTGGAATTCCCCCGCTAATAACGTATAATGCCAAGACAGAGTTTATATTTGCACTAAAGTAGATGTGCAGGGTAATAGTTTCAAAGAAATGTAGTTTCAGGCCGGAGATTTAGCTCAGTGGTTCTGGCGCCTGCCTGGTTAGAAAAGCAGAATCTCCAGGCCCACCTAATACCCCACCTTAGAGTGATTGAGTCAAAATAAGTAAGTACTAAATAAAAGCTCTTTCATTTATCAAGACCCTGGAGTGATTACAGGTTAAAATTTGAGAAGTACGTCAAGTACATTCTACCTACATGCATACTATCACTTTTTTATAGAATTTAAATAGAGTGAATTGGGTGAGTAAATAGATTTGCTTCTAATTCACTAATCTTAAAAGTAGGCCACTGTCTACCCAATACATAACATAAATATATATATTTTTTGGAAGACTTTCTTTTTCTTTTCTTTTTTTTTGAGACAGGGTCTCGCTTTGTAGTTCAGGCCGGCCCTGAGCTCACTATGGTGCCCAGGCAAGTCTCGAACTCAGCAATCCTCCTGTCTCTGCCTCCCGAGTGCTGGGATGACAGGCGTGAGCCACCACGCCCAGCACTGTGGTTTGTGGTATTGATTGCTGGTGGGCGTGTCTCCACGCCCAGCATTGTATGTGGTTACCAGGATCGAACTCAGGGCCTTGTGCTTGCGAGGCTGGCGCCGGAACCACTGAGCTAATCCTCCGGCCCTTTATGGCTTTCATTTTTATAATGTCTACTGATATACTAATTACATTCAGGATTATTGATTGAGTCTCTCTCCTTCTGTATGTCTCTTCCCAGTTGTATTATCTCTCTCGAAGACATTCTGTTACTGCTCGCTGACCCCCCCTCATCCCGGGGCCTCTGGAGCGGAGTTATGTCAGCTGCAGCCTGGATTACTTTGGTTAGAAGTGGCGGGAACCAGGTGCGAAGGAGAGTGCTGCTACGCTGTCGCCTGCTGCGGGACGACAGGCGGGTGACTCCTGTGCGCAGCAGCTCCACCTCCGAGGCCAGATGTTCTCGGTTTGATCCTGATGGCAGTGGGCGTCCAGGCACCTGGGACAATTTTGGGATTTGGGATAACCGCATCGATGAGCCGATTCTACTGCCACCCAGCATTAAGTACGGCAAGCCAATTCCCAAGGTCAGCCTGGAAAACGTGGGCTGTGCCTCTCTCATTGGCAAACGCAAAGAGAATGAAGATCGGTTTAACTTCGCTCAGCTGACAGAGGAGGTCCTGTACTTTGCCGTTTATGACGGACATGGGGGGCCTGCAGCTGCAGATTTCTGCCACACCCACATGGAGAACTGTATCATGTGCGTACAGTGCCTTGCGCCTCTGATTTGACAATTCCCGTTTCCTGTGTAAACTTTCAGCTTTTGGCTGAGTGATCCATTGTAAATTAAGTTACTTGAGAAGTTTCACACTGCCCCACCCCATGAGCGAGCAGTAGTTTATGCATGTCATTTATGACTCATAATTAGTACCTTACACTTCAGAAATAATTACACTTCAGAAATATGCATCTTAATAACTCTCTAGGAAAGCATGGACCAGAATGTGCAGTAGATTACCTTTGAATTAGCATAAAATAGATGAGATACCTATGAGGCACATTTGTTCCTGTTAGTGCAGCGTGTGTAATAAGTGCTTCAGCAACTGGTACTCTTTCAAGTGGTATGAACAGCTTTGAATTGTGGTAGAAAAGAGCTTTGGACAGTGGTATATGAGTGTGGGGAAAATGCACTTAAGGTAGGCATTTTAAGGCACTTAAAAAAAAATTTTTTTTTTTTTTGAGACAGGGTCTCGCTTTGTAGTTCAGGCTGGCTCTGAGCTCACTATGTAGCCTAGGCAAGCCTCGAACTCAGCAATCCTCCTGTCTCTGCCTCCTGAGTGCTGGGATTACAGGCGGGAGCCACCACACCCAGCACTGTGGTATGTGCTATTGATTGCTGGTGGGCGTGAGTCTCCACGCCCAGCACTGTATGTGGTTACCAGGATCGAATTCAGGGCCTTGTGCTTATGAGGCAGGCGCAGGAACCACTGAGCTAATCCTCCAGCCCAAAGGCACTTTAAAATTTACCACTCCTATTATTATTGAGAATGACCATTGCTAGAATTAAAAGAGGGAGAATACATATTACAGAGTTATGACCATATACTACTTCATATCTTCTTATGTGTGTAGTTAGTTATACTGCTCATCAGTTGATTTATACATAATTTACCTCATTCAACAAAATAACTCAGTAGCTTACTTTTTAATTTTTGTAGTACTGGAGATTGAATCCAGAGCCTTCACCCTGAGCTACACCCCCAGACTTTTTTAAACTTTCTGTTTTGAGACATGATCTCATTAAGTTACCAATGGTGTCTTCCCACTCAGCCTCCTGGGGTGGTGGGATTATAGGCATGCACTAGGTTGCAAGGTTCAGCGCTTTAATTAATTATTATTACTATTATTATTTTGAGACAGGGTCTCACTTTGTATTTCAGGCTGGCCCTGAGCTCAATATGTAGCCCAGGCAAGCCTCGAACTCAGCAATCCTCCTGCCTCTGCCTCCTGAGTGCTGGGATTACAGGTGTGAGCCACTATGCCTGGCGTTCAGCGCTTCAATTTAGTATGAAGAAACTTGCTCTCACAGGGTTGTAGTAGTGAGAATTAATGCTTTAAGAATAAGCTCTAGCCATATGTCTCTAATACCAGCATTCTTGGAGACTGAGACAGGAGTTTTCAAAGTCTGAGTGTAGCCTCAGCAATTTACCAATCCTGTCTCAAAATAAAATATAAAAAGGGTTTGGGGACAAGCTCACGGGAAGGCCTTGTGTTTAATATCCCGGACCTCAAAAACCTGATTGATTAGAAAGATGCTAGGCAAGTAATTCACCACTGGACTACGGCCCCAGGCATTCATTTCTCTGCCTTTGAAAGCTTATCACATGTATGAAGTTTTGCATTTCGTTTTAATACCAAACATAAGCCAGCAAAAAAAGTAAGTACAATGTTAAGAAGTCTATCGTGTGGAATGACCACTGTGTAGAGTGATCACAAAGAGTGACGTCTGTGGTAAAATGATCGGGACTTTCTTTCCTCTCTTCAAAGGGCTTTGCTTCCTAAGGAGGAGAACTTGGAAACTGTGTTGACCTTGGCTTTTTTAGAAATAGATAAAGCCTTTGCAAATCATGCCCACCTGTCTGCTGATGGTATGTAAAGCAATCACATTTCTCAAGGTCTTGGGGAGATAGGGGTACAAAGGACACAGCTTAGGTGGTGGTGGTGGGGGGTACTGATGTGTTTATTTGTGAGGCAACTTATATAAGAATGATTTTATATATGCTATTTGGAACTGAAACTAATGTCAGCATCTCACTTTAACGTAAGAATTTTTCAGAAAAGGAACTTAATGATTTTATTAGATTTTTAAACTTTAAGACAAAATATTTTCATGTTTAATTTCTTGCTTGATGAGCAAGGTATCCATACTGTAAGAATATTTTTCCCACTGATAGAGCCGATGAATAAATGTTAAAATACTTGGAATAATTACATCTAGCAAGGCGGGAAATTGTTCCAACAAGAAAATTACTTATGACTCCTAAAATAGGAAAGGAAATTGCTAGTATGTACTAGTTTATATAATCCACAGAAGATATTTTTTCTCCTGCTTTTAAAAGGTCAGTCTTGCAGCTTTTCTGTTAGTGATATTTTAATTTTTGTTAAATATTAGAGCATGTCAACTAAATTTTTAAAAAATATTCTACATGTCTGTACGTTTTGAAAGTAAAATGTTTCTGGTTTTGACTAGATTTATCAAAACCATTTCAGGAAAATGTAGCTAATGTGTTACAGCTAGCTGGCCAAAATCTTTTGCTCATAACATGAGCCCTTAAAATTTAAGTAGCAGCCATAGGATGTATTCCTCAAAAGTGATCTGGAAGTGAATCATGCAATAATATTAAACTGTATTTGTTTCATCCTTTAAACAAATTATATATATATATATATATATATATATATATATATATATATATATATATATATATATACCATAAATGTCACTAGCACATTTTTCAGTTGGAGTGCACAGGGATAGGCATTCTCTCCACTCAGGAGAAAAAATTGGACTGGCTCAGGGCTGGGACTTCGCTGTGACCCAGTGTGTCCTCTCTCACATGAGAATTTAAGGATGAGAAAAGACGTAACTTTGGGATGGTTCTATCCACCATCTTGAAAAGTATTTCCTGCCTTTTTCTGTTTGCAGTGCTGGGTACCAGGTCTCCCACTCCGAGCGGGATACAGAAGCACTGCCCCTCGGGGCTACACCTCAGCCCTTTCCTTTTCTTGCGGATCTTATCCAACGCTCTTCAGAAAAGCCTTGTAATCTGCGCTCCCTTTGCTTTGTTTTAGTTTATACACGACTCAGGCCCATTTCCTTCTCTCCTTTCTGCCTCTGAACAGCGTTTAGAAGATGGGAGATGAGAGAGGCCGAAGTCTTTGCATAAGGTTGAGCACTTGTTCCAAATAACGTAAAACACACGAAGAAGAGAAAATAAATCTGTAGTATTTTAATAACTCTGAATTCTGGTATGCTCTTAGTTTACTGAGCCCCAGGCTGGCTGTGAGTCTGGCCGCATCACACACCGCACTGTTTGTGGGCAGCACTGCTACGCCCGTGGTGTGTACCCGCTGTCCCGCAAACAGCTGCAGCCTGTAAGGGAGGCCTGAGAAGGGAGTGTGGAGAACCTGGCGTGTGTCCAACCAGCGAACACGTCCATCTTCCATGGGTTTAGTCAGTACAGATGCTGAAGATCATCATTAGATCTGACATAAAATTGGAAAGGACTTCTTTTATTTATTAAGTGATAAACTATAATTCAAGGAAATTTTGAATTTAAAGTATTTAACTTGTGCACCATAAAAGAAACTTTCTATAGATCATTTTCTTACCATGTCAAATAAATGTATAGGGAAATTAATTGAGCTGTAATTCATTCCTAATAATGAAATTAAAATATATTATTTAGTTCCTCTGTCATACGATTTAAGGTATTGATCTTAGAATTTTCATAAAGATATTTTAAAGTTTATTTTTAATAGCTGTTTATTTTAATGTATAATAGGTCAAGACAGAATAATGCTCAGCATGCTAATAAAAATATAATCTTGTCATTAAATATTATATACACATTCTTATAGTTTATTGGGCTGCATTTTCAAAAGTTAGTGTTTTGAGTATATTGAAAAATTTTATTCTTTATAAGTTGCCCAACCTTTCAAGGATGGAAAAAATTATTTTCTGGTATTGAAACCTATATTATCAAATATATTAAAGTCACCGAACAGCCGGGCGTGGTGGCTCACGCCTGTCATCCCAGCACTCGGGAGGCAGAGACAGGAGGATTGCTGAGTTCGCAGTGGCTTGCCTGGCTACATAGTGAGCTCAGGGCCAGCCTGAACTACAAAGCGAGACCCTGTCTCCAAAAAAAAAAAAAAAAAAGTCACCAAACCTAGAATGCTGTATGTTGAATTTTCAGTTTTTGAAAAAAATAGTTTCATGGATTTCAGGGTTAAATTGAAAAAAACAGAAGATTTTAGCAAGAACTAAAGCAGTACCAGTATTATAAGAGTGGATAGTATTTTTATATATATATGTATGTATCTATGTATATATATATAAAATATGCTACCCTAGCAAAAGTCTGAGGTTCCATAATTTTCCCTATTTGCTTTGAATTTTTCTTTTCTTTTGCCATTAGGTCCATTTTTACAATTCTTGAACCCTTCTGGTGAAGTCAAGGACTCAGGCTTGCTTTTTTTAAAACTTTTTTTTTTTTTAAGTACTGGACCCTGCAAAGTGCTCTACCACTGAGCTACACCCTAGCTCTTCTTTTGGTCACCATCTTTGAATTTTTTTTTATTCATTTTATAATAGTAATGTGTGTTTTTATAATAATTAACCAGCCAGTAAATTCAAATGATACACAGTGCCTCTGTTGTTTATAGTCACTTCAAACCAGGTAGTAGAAAACATTATAATCCCATATATATATATGCTATAAACTCTTCAAAGTGGTTGTAGGTGGTTAAGTTTTAACAGCAGCGAAGCTCTCCATTGGTCAAATGGATCAAAAGTAGAAAACTTGTTCTGACACAGAGTGAGAGACATGAATGGAAGCACAGCTTGTCTCATGGGAAACATTACTGCTCTTCATATTATGGTTTATTACAAAATTAAACTAAAATGAGGGACTTTTTTGTGTGGTATTGGAGATTAAACCTAGGCATTTAAACATATTACTACTGATCTATATCCCCAGCCCATGTGACTTTTTTTCCTCTTCACATACTAGGGATTGAACCCAGGATTTCCTCAATGAGCTATATTGCTAGCACTTTAAGAAAAAAAAATGTATTTTTAGGCAAGATCTAAATTGTCTAAGTTTGCTAGTTTCAGCTCTAACTTGCTATCCTCCTGCCTCAGCCTCCCAGAGTGGCGTGATTATGGGCCTGTGCCACCATAGCCAGCTCCTGTGCAACATTTTTAAATACCCCTATGCTAGGAGTCACCAACCTGGAAAAGAAAAGCAGGGACAACATCAATGAGAAGTTCTTATTTTGCTGTTACTGCTTTAGCTCATTACCCTGGTTTTGGTGTTCGTGAATCACACATGTCTAGAACATGCATTTTGAATAAGTATGAAGACTGTTGGCTTATAATATTATTTATACTATACAGCTGAATCATTCTTGGAATTGTTATACTTTGAGAAGTACAGCTTTTACCTTTATGTTGCTGTTCAAAGTTGTGATCATTTTTCTTCTATTGTGTTGGCCTGCAACACTGGGGAAAAGAGAGAGCTGCAGAAATACCCATCTTATGAATTATATAAATTATAAATATTAGTGATCCACAGCCTTACTAACCTGCATTTAAACAATCGGTTGAAATTAATATTCTACGAAAGCATTGTTTCTAGACACTAATTCCCTGCATAGTGCACCATTAACAAAAGTGTTAAGCCTGTGTCTGGCATAGGCGGTGCCTTGATTCTTTCTTGGTAATTTGGTGGTATACTGTAGTTCACATCCTCTGCCTGTGTATTGCTTGTCTGACATAGATTATTCATTGCTGTCCCTGGGAATTTGTTCTTTTGTTACTGGGACAACTTTGATGTTGCTATGAAACAAATGTATGCTGCAGTTTTTCTAACTTAGTAATTGTACTTATTTACTGTGCCAAAGACCAACCATATAAGTATGTGTGTGTATGTGTGTGTGTGTGTGCATGTGCACACGTGTGTGTATATAGATGTACATGTGCTGCTACTAGTATGTTTTGGTACAGATGCATTTGCACATCGTTTTTTACTATCTGGAAAGACACAAAACTAAGAAGGAAGTATTAATATGTGCTTTTTTGAAAAAAAAACTACAAAATACCATCAACTTGAGCAAGTTGAGTTTTCAAATCATTAATCTGGCACTCCTGGAATATGATATAATTTGTTAGTGAAACTTTCACCCAAATAAAAACCCTTCCCCTTATTTTGCAGCTCTTTTTCTGCTCTCCCCTGTGTTGCAGGTTTGTAATGTTAAAGCACAATTCCCGGGTGAATTTCCTATTTGCCTCTGTGCGTGTTATCTGTGGCAGAGAACTGTACGCGGTCACCAGCTCTAGACCTGGAGCCCATGGACACTATATGCTGGGCTTCAGTGGAAAGAGGGATCTGCTTAATTTTGTCTCAGGTGAAGGAGTCCAGCGGTTCCTAGCCTGGACTACTGGAAGGTTCCCACATCCTCTTTGTCCCATTAGTTGAGATGACTTGCAGTAGAAATTGTCCAGTGAGTGTTAAGAACTTATTGAAAGATGTCTTAGTTTTATAGTTTTCTTATTAGGGAAGAAAAGTGAGAATATTTTACTTCTATGTTAAATGAAAATAAATGCTGATTTACTATTTATATTCTTAGATGCTTAGCAAATCAGAATCAACAGTTAGTTTTGAAACTGCTCCCTAACCCTGAGATTTTGGAACTGTGAAGGTGAGCTGATAAAAATTCAAACTTTTTAAAATTCCTAAGTGACAGAGCCATGAAATTTGAAATTCAAACCACAAAACTTTCATTTATCAAATTTTAACTCTTGTCATAACTAATTAAGGATAACTTTAAAAAATGTATTACTGAAGGTTAAAAGGGAAGAATACAAAATTCACT
>PVIC010052712.1:0-12084 GCA_004025085.1 Thryonomys swinderianus | reverse complement strand
GGGGATCGAACTTGGGACCTTGCACTTGCAAGGCAGATGCTAGAACCACTGAGCTAAATCCTTGCCCCTCTCTTGCTATTTTTTTTTTTTTTTTGCTTTTTGGAGACAGGGTCTTGCTTTGCAGTTCAGGCTGGCCCTGAGCTCACTATGGTGCCCAGGCAAGCCGCCGCGAACTCAGCAATCCTCCTGTCTCTGCCTCCCGAGTGCTGGGATTACAGGTGTGAGCCACCACGCCCAGCATTATATGTGGTAACCGGGGATCGAACTCAGGTCCTTACGTTTGCAAGGCAGGCGCCGGAACCACTGAGCTAACCCTCCGGCCCGCTATTTTTAATCTGTAAAATATACCTACTGGTTTGGAAAACAGAAAGCACAATTCTGTGCCTGAGTTCTGTAAGGTTAAAATGTTGCATTCTTTCTGTGAGATGTGAATAGGGACTTTCTCAAGCCTGAGATATTTAAATGCTTCATATGTTTAGTATCTATTAAGTTATGTACTGATGTTCACTAAAATGTTGCTATTTAAAACAGCATGACTGAGCTGGACAAAGAAATAAACACCCTGAGAAGTGGCTTGAAAGCAGTAGAGACAGTGAGTATGAGTTTCCTATTCTAATCCCAGTTTCTTTGTTGTATCCAGTCCCAACGCCTCCCAGTGTGTGAGCTGCTGGTTGTACTAGCATTTGACGTGCCCCACACAGCACCTACTGAAGCAAACAAAAAGACGGCAGTGGGGCCAAGGCAGGTTGTGTCTGGCCTGGTGACCAGATTGCAGGTGGCAGGCCACCAGAGGCTCATGCACGTGGACAGCACCAGCACTGCCAGGTCCCCCGGCCAGGCCCTGGGAAAGTGCGCTGCATAACCACAGGCCCCCTCAGTTCCACGTCCTGTGAATACTCGATGTTTATGTTGCCGAGAGGAACCGAATATCTGTCTGGCCATTGAGCCAGTCCCTTGGGCAGGAGTTCCTGAACAGACACTGGAGGTTCAGGGTGTGCCCAGGGTGGGCATTCGGCGAATCCGAGTCCTCGCCCTCTGAGGGGTCATTGCCAGGGGGATCCCGTTTCTGGGGCACCTGTCCAGATAAGCACCATGATGACAAAGGGCTGGCTTGGGGTGCTCTGGGGCGTGTGGGAGGGAGGAGCACTGAGCATTTGCTCAG
Organism: Thryonomys swinderianus; assembly: GCA_004025085.1. Classification (NCBI taxonomy): domain Eukaryota; kingdom Metazoa; phylum Chordata; class Mammalia; order Rodentia; family Thryonomyidae; genus Thryonomys; species Thryonomys swinderianus. Next base: position 10,922 of record PVIC010052712.1, on the reverse strand, counting down.
AAGGAGGATGGACAGGACCTGGCATGCAGGAGGGCATCCGCCCGAGGACCCAGGGGAGAGAGGAGTGGGAGGGAAACATGGCTGTTAGTGCAGCACTGTGGGAACCATGCAGAGGCTGCTGCCAGGGCCCGGGGGGAGGCCGGGCTGAGGCCAGTGGGTGGAATGCCTTGTTGCCCACCCTGCCCGAGAAGGTCTAGTCTGTGATGGGTGAAGGGGACTAGTTTGCTCACAGGCCACTTATAAAGGCCCTTAATATCTTTCAGGTTGTTTTTCTTCTTTTAATCACAAAGCTATGCCATAGAAAGTTTTGGATTCACTAAATACCTACTGCTAATAAAAGTTAAAATCACAGTGCATGATTTTTTTCTCCTTGCTTTCATGGATTTAGGAGCACATGAGGGTGGAACTTGGTTTTGGTTTTATAAGATGTCTTTTCATTTTGGAGGGTCGATGGCTGGAAGGCGTCGCGTGCATCAAGTAAACCTTCTTCCCTCCCCAGCAGGCCGTGATGCAGCACGGAGACAGCCCTCCAAGCTCACAGTTGGGCTGCCAGTGGGCACCTGGGGCGAGGCTTGCCTGATACCTGCCGCCCCTTTGCCTTTCCTCCCCACGGTGGCTTTCTTGAGATCTGCATGGCCAGCGTGACTCAGAACTAGCTCAGAGCCAGGCCAGCAGAGGGACAGTGTCTCATTGACATTCTATGTCTTTGACTTATTAAAGTGCAACTTGACTGAAATCTGCAACCCTTACAGAGCCAAGTACCAAACTACAGCCTGAACCCACTGACTTATTTGAAATCACTGAAATTTGATTTGAATTGCATATGCACTACCATGGTAATGGAGAGTATGGGTGATTAACAAAGACAGTTCTCCTACCTGCCTGTTCACAAAAGTCAGCGATTATGGGGCCAAACGCTACAGTGGTTGAAATTCTGCTGACACAGATATTATGGTTAGAAAGTAAATAGACTTTGGGCCGGAGATTTGGCTCAGTGGTTCTGGTGCCTACCTAGCAAATGCAAGGTCCCTGGTTTGATCCCCAGTAACCACATACAACAATAGGGCGTGATGACTCATGCCCACTGGCAATCAGTACCATGTACCACAAATGCTGCCTTGGTGGCTCAAGCCTATAATCCCAGCACTCGAGAGGCAGAGGAAGGAGGATTGCTGAGTTCGAGGCTTGCCTGAGCTATATAGCTCAGGGCCAGCCTGAACTACAAAGCGAGACCCTGTCTCAAAAAAAAAAAAAAAAAAAAGTAAGTAGACTTTGATACAAAGGGAAAAGAAGGAACATAGAAAAACAACCAAAACTCGAGAATTCTGATCACAGAACAGCTACTATCAAAGGTGCTTCCTTTCACTCACACATGCTTGGAATTCAGTTTGTGCCAATTATTATTTGATGTCTATTAATTTTATCCAAGTGCTAATCTGATTACCTTCTAAAGGTGAGCCACTCACTGATGAGTACTCAGATAATTGGTTAAGTTGCTGTTCTAGATATGCATGTGTGAAGGTGCGGCCTTGGCCTGGGGGAAAGCACCATACAGCACTGCGGGGTGTCTGCGCTGGGCTGTGCAACAGCGAGGCCCAAGCAGCCATTACCCATTTCCTGTGTTTAAGGAGCTGGAGTATCAGAAGTCTCAGCCGCCGCAGCCCGGGGATAAGTTTGTGACCGTGGTCAGCCAGTTCATCACAGTGGCCAGCTTCAGCTTCTCCGATGTTGAAGATCTGCTAGCAGAAGCTAAAGACCTGGTAACTTGCTCACTTGCACTGGTGACTGAGCTGGGCTTTCGCGTGGTACTTTCAGTTATCCTGCCGTGTGCAGACAGCAGAATGCAATCAAAACATCACAGTTTAGGACATAGAGTAGCAGGTCATGCTCTTCCAGATCCCACTGCTTTGTGTAACACATTGCATTTTCCTGTCCAGGAGCCAGGTTACCTGGAACACACCCTGTTCTGACTGGTGGGTGTTGCCTTAAAGGCCGGGAGGATATAAAACCAGTATGTGCCTTGATGATTTTCTCTGGTCACTTTTTGGTTGAAGTGCTTGTCTCTGGGAACCAGAGTAAATGAGGAAACCAGGACCAGGCCCTCCTGGTTGCGTGTGCCTCGGTGTCTCTGTACATAGTGCCCTTGTCTGAGCCAGAGCCGAAGGTGAAAGGTGCCAGCCCTAAGTCTCAGTAGAGCTTACTGAGTTGCATTTAGTTCACAGCCTCATATAAAGACATACTTTCTTTAGTCAGTCATTTCTTTGTATGATTCTTACCATTGAAAATTTTGTTTTCCTACGGAGGAAAAGTTTTTATTGGCTAAGGACCAAGACTTAACCCCATCCACCCTCTCCCCTTCTCCCACTCTACCTCTCTCTGCCCCTCTCCCTCCTTTTCTCTCCTCTCACCCTCCCTCTCCCTGTCATTCCCCCTCCCACTTTCTTTCTCTCTCATTCCCATTATTTCATGCACATACACAGGCACACGGTAAAGGCTCAGTGATTGCCATCAGAGGCCTGCAATGGAAATCAGTGCCCGAGCGTCATGGCCATGGCTCGGACCTCCTCAGGAGAGGCCCGTCCCTCCGGGTTGGCCTCCTGTTCTGGAGCTGGCACTTCCAGAGGACACCCTTGTCCCTGTCCCTGAGGTCCCAGTGCTGTATTTATCTCAGCAAGGAACTCAAACAGAACAATCAACTGGATGTGTTTTTGTTTTGTATGGGAACTTCAATCTGGCCCTAGTTTCCTTCTAATTTCTACGACTAAAATATATATGACTTCATCGCTAAAATTCCTAGATAAGATCATTCAGCATGGTTTTAGGAGTGTTAACTTGAATGTTTTAGAAACTCAGTTATAGACTGCTTATTGCTCTTTTGTTGCTACCAGAAGTTTTAGAAATTAGCTTGTGAAACCATGGGGCAAGCTAAGCACCGTTAGTGTGGTGTGGGAAGGATAATTATGTTCTTCCCCCAAAGACCTCTCTTTTGTAATAAAATATTTCCAAATCAGTAAACACTGAGAACTCCAAAGAAATGGAAAAAAAGGTTTTAAAAAGATGTATTATATGTAGATATGTCTAGCATAGTAAAGAATATTGAAGACATTTCCTTTATACACTACTACTACTGAAACATTGGAAAAACTTAACGTAGTAAATACATAATATTAGTATAAGTACTAGTAATATAGGAAAATAAGATCAGTTAGAAACTATTGTGTTCAGGACTATAGAAACCTGTCTGGGCCTAAATATACAGAAAATAGGAATTCTAAACCATTGTGGATAGTTGATTATGCCCCAGAGCGAGCGGTCCTTGGAGTAGCTGGGCCACTGCCACTGGAGTCAGGGCAGTGCCACCTTCTGGTGGGGGTGTGGTCCTGCCAGCAGAGCGCCTGTGCTGCCTGGACACTGAAGCACACTGTGCCAGCTCCAAGGATGCCCACTGTGAAGTCAAACAGAGACAGTGGGGAAAGGAAAAAAAAAATGGGACATATTATTTTGTTGTTCTGTAACTTAGTTTAATTTTTAAAGATGTACCTTTCTGTTTTGCATTTTTCAGTTTTTAAAAACTCATCAAAAGACTTAGAGTAAAATATTCTTAGTCAAAAATTTTCAGTTACATCAATTCCATCATTGGTTGCCATTTTCTGGGGGACCCAGGGCGTATCGCAAGCACTAACATTACTTGTGATGAGGAAAAGCTAAGATGCGCTGGGCCCCGTTTGCTTTCTGTATTTACCATATGGCACCAATAAATGGCATTAAACTACTTCAAAGGAAAGCTGCAAGAACACAGGTTCCCACCCTGCTGAGCTCGCTTTCACCTCTTGTGTCTGGGTGTTTGCTTTCACGTTTTCGCTATTGTTTAGCTAATAAGTTGCATGAGGTGACCACAGATGCACGCTCAGTGTCAGAAGCCGAGAAGTATTCGCAGTGCTGTCTGTGGAGTGCTGCGTGGATGTGTCCACAGCCAGAGATAAATACACACAGCCTCTCTAGCCCACCGCACAGTTTGACTGAGTCTGAGCCACAGGCCTACCAGAGAGCTTCCCTGTGGTCATGCTCATCTCTTAAGAGGCTCAACTTCTGCACATCTTCTCTCCCCAGTTTACTAAAGCCGTGAAGCACTTCGGGGAAGAGGCTGGCAAAATACAGCCAGATGAGTTCTTTGGCATTTTTGATCAGTTTCTCCAAGCGGTGTCAGAAGCCAAGCAAGAGAATGAGAACATGAGAAAGAAGAAGGAAGAGGAAGAGCGCCGAGCTCGCATGGAGGCGCAGGTGAGGCACGATGCGCCGGCCGCACCCACCTCCTGGAGTTGCAGCCCCTTGCTCTTAGGATGGAACTGTAATTTTTTTATTTTTATTTTTTATTGACTTATTTAGGTACTGGGATTGAACCAGGACTTTAAATAAGCTACATCTCCAGCTCTTTTCCTATTTTTTATTTTGGGATAAGATTTCTCTAAGCCTCTGAGTTGCTGAAGCTAGGCTTGAACTTGAGATCCACCTGTCTCAGCCTCCTAGTTTTTGGGTAACAGGCAAACATCACCAGGTCCAGCTAGCACCGTGTTTTGCCAAGGAGCCATAGCTGTGCTCTCTGAGGACTAGTCACTTTAGATTTTCCATATGATAAATTAATATTTAGAGTCTCTTTAGAGTAAAACCTTGTTTTTCTATTATAGAAACAGGAACTGCCTTGGTTGCACCTTTTTTTAAATGAGGATATCTGCAGCTTTCCTACACTGGGCATAGGGAGGATCATGTTTTCTCCCCTGTGGGGTGTGCTGGAGGGAGAGCCTGTGCCGGGCACCTCCTGTGGCACCGCAGGTGTGCCAGGCGTGCCATGACTGGTTCGTCAGCGTCTGCCCTGACGCAGAGCACAGTGCTGCCATCTCTAAGAGGCACTTTCTGTTTGCAGCTCAAGGAGCAGCGGGAAAGAGAGCGGAAAATGAGGAAAGCGAAAGAGAACAGCGAGGAGGGCGGGGAGTTCGATGACCTGGTCTCCGCGCTGCGCTCAGGAGAAGTGTTTGACAAAGACCTTTCTAAACTGAAACGAAACCGCAAACGCATTTCCAACCAGGTGACGGACAGTGGCCGCGAGAGACCGGTCACAAAACTTAATTTTTAATTTCCTTTGAATACTTTTCTAGAAAGCCCAGTAGCAGCCCTTTGAAGCAACTAGACCATTTCGTTACACTGCCTTGCGATCCACACAGTGGCAGTTCCTCTGTGAGTGTGTGCGTGAGCGTGTGTGTCTGTAAATGGACGTGTACATGTATATTAAAAGTGTATATAGACGTCTGGGTGTCGTCGGGAGACTGACGTGTGTGCGCCAAGTGTGTTCACGCACGCACAGAAACCCCGTGTGGTCATTCACGAGTGTGGCCAGTTCCTTCCCCTCAACACCAAGACAGGTCAGAAGCACAATACCGTCTCCTAGGAGGCGGCAGACATTCCCTAGTATAAAGAGAGAAAAAGAGAAAGAAGGCTTGTGAATATTTTGTGGTTTCCAAGCTTCATGTAGTCTGAAATCCTGTTCCTCGGTGGGGATGGGGTTGGGAGAGTAGAGACCGAGCTGGCTGTGGGTGGGACAGGCCAGCCTCGACGCGGCTGGGCGTGCGGGGCCTGTACCTGTGCGGAAGACTGTCTCGCACACGAGTTGTGTCATGTAGACCCTCAGTCAGACCTTTTTGTATGTTTAGAGTTTGAACATCAGGTTCTTCTCCCCCTAATTTCACCAAGTTTTCTACCAAGTGCTCTTGATGATTTCTTTATGACTTTTAGGGAAAAAATAAACACTATCTAAATGCAGTCCGTGCCCTTGCTCAAAAATAAGATCACTAGAATGTGCTTGTTGTTTTAATAATATAGATATTTAAACCTTAAAAATAAACTCCTCACCCAAGACTTAAAGAATTCTCTAAGAGATAGATCTGATTCATTGTTTAATCAGTTGCCTATTTGGGCATTTTCTGGTTTTTTGTTTCGTTTTGTTTGTTTTTTGTGACAAGCTGCATCTTCTGTAAATATAGGCCTGGACTAAAGAGCACTTAGAACATACATAAAATGTCAACAGTGTCAACAGACCTGCGCAGATCTATTTATCTCTAAGTATATTTGAAGTGGTTTGCTGTTATATGTTGTCATTTTAAACTGTATGTTGGTAAAGCTACCTGTAAAATTTCAGTCCAAAAAATAAAGCTCTCAGGGAGAAATGAATACAAACAACGTTAGAAAATAAAATATAGATGCTTACCATTAACCTACCAACTCTTAATATCCTTAAATTATATGGTCTATAAAGAGGACTGTTACTCTTTTGCTTTATTTATTTGTAGTGTTGTTGGGGGCGGCTTATGTTTCCTCCTCTCTTTCCATCTGTCCTGTTGTGGTTGGGCTTCCTGTGGAGAGAGTAGTTTTTCCTGGTGCACTAGAACATTACTCATTAAATGGAATTTTTCAATCAACTAACAATTATTTATTAAGCACCTACTATGTACCAGGCATAGTAGAGCTACATTGCTAAACAAGACAAGAGTCCCCGCCCAAGAAGAGCTTGCATTCTCCCCGGGATTTCCAGGGGTGAACAGAGTACCAACGTGTGTGCTGTTCAGAAATCATACTACTTAGGAGTAATCCATACTCACTCGAATGCTGAGTGCCAATGGCAAGGTATCTGTGCTGGGTGAAAGCTGTGAAATTGCTCGAAGAGTTTTCAAGAGCTGTGGTTTTACATTTTTTTCCTCATTACAAACTTAGTGACTTTCTACCCATTGTGTGGAAGTAAATGACTTGCAAATACAGCTGTCTTGAACACACAACAGAGCGGTGCCCCCAGCCCCTCGTTAACAGCGGTCTGGACACGTAGACCGACCTGAAGGTGCGACGGTGACCTGGCTTCTTAAGCTCAGAGAGGAGGAGGAGGAGGCTAGAAAGATGGTTTTCTCTGTTACCTAACAAAGTGCCTCTATGTATATTCTTTTCTATTTATAGCAGGAGAAATTTGATCTGACTCAAGTTTGGAACTGTATTTTCAAAATGGCTTCATCTTACAGTTTAAGGAATGCACAAGTGGAAGCGAAGTCACGAAAAGGAGCAAGTTTGTGTAGCCTGTCCCTTTTGCCCTTCTGAGTCACCCTCACTACCTGGCCATCCTGGTGGGCCTCCTTCGCCGTTTTCCATGTTTGATTTCTTTCCCTTAAAACCGTGTGCAGGTAATTCAATGTGCCATTGTGGGGGGGGCCACTTTTTAGACTGGTGCTGGTGTAAGTCGTCACTTTTCTCTCTTGGATGTGTACTTTAAAGGTTTGTTTGTTTTTTAAATTAATGCCAAAAAGAAAAAGCATTTTAATTTGTAAACTTAATTATATGTCTTGTATCTTATTAGCTTAGTAGTTGGAACCACTTAGTCTTTAGGTGCAAGACTGTTGTTATTGTACCAAGAAAAAAACTGTTGTGTGTGTCACAAGACTGTACATTTTTTTAAGACAGCAATATGCAATAAAGATGACTTCATTGGTGTATATATGCATACGCCTTCTATGAATTATTAAAGTAGCACCACCAAAACCTCTTTGTGTATTTTATCATGGAATTAAAATATTTCCAATTGTTCACTGAATCCGAAACATTGAGCTTGTACTTCCTGGGTCTGGAAGGGGCCGTTTTCTGTCCCAACTGGGCTGCCATATACTGCCTACCTCTGCCTACACTTGGCTGATGTGTGAGTTACGGATTCATATGCTATCTGCAGTAGGGCCATGGGTGAAATTACTCAACTGGGAGTGTAGAAAAGAATCTGTTCTCCTCAACCAAGCCTTTTTTTATGTTGATGCATTTCCCTTGTAAAAATCTAAATCAGTTTTGATTTTCAGAATCATTGAGGGAGATATAGCATAAACAGACCACAAAGTATGTTTTCTGAAAAGTCTGTGGACACCGGGGACCTTCCACCAGGCCTATATCATCGGCTGCACAGCCCGGGCTGTCCAGCTTGAGAATACCCGCTCGCCGTGCACACGCCTGTCGGCCTCGGGACGCACTCAGGCGTCCTGTGACTACCGTCGCCCCTGATGTGTGGGTAGAAACGGGCAAACATGAAGCTTCCAGGGCATTTCACAAAGTTCACTGTCTGCACCGAGGGGCCGGGAGGGCGGAGAGGACTTATGTGATCCGCACGAACTTTGTTCCTTTCTTCGAACCTAACGTGAGGCACCCTGGCAATCTTAAATTCAACTAGTTTGGAGACAGTTATTCAGAAAGCCAAGTTCTGGAAAGGAACATTTTCTGAGGCTTTTTTTTTTTTTTAATAACATCAGCCATTTCCTATGAAGTAGCAAAGCAAGCATGTCCAGAGCTGCAGAGTTCTGCGGCACCGCCAGGTGAGTTAGGGTCTAACCGTCTGTGTCAGGGTCATCTTAGATGTCACTGTCCTGTTATTCTCCTTCTCCGGGCATTTCATACACTGCCCTGAGTCTCGTCTGTCCCCGATTCCTCCCATACAATATGAACTCAACTTGGGTCCAAAGACCTGTTGAGTCTGTCACTAAGAAACCTTAAAGCCTAAGAATTCTTTACTTTGGAGGAAGCTGGGGGCTCCTGGAGGAGCTTCGTGTTTATAGAGTTTAGTGTTTTTCATAGCAAATACTAGGCAGGATTTTTTTTTTAATCTGCCCCATGAGGAAAATATCAGACCTGGCCTTTGATCTCTTTGCTGACCTGCTTTTATCTGCTGCAGTCAGCTGTGTTTCCATGGTATCAAACAAACAGATGAGCACAGCTGTGCACACCAGGGCTTTTAGACAAAGGGGACCTTTATGTTTACCACATAGGTTTGGGCGTTTGGGGAGAAGGAACAAATTCCCAAGGATAACTTCTCCCATGTCATTTGACATTTCTTTTCCCAGCTTCACTACCCATAGTTCCTTCTCTAGGAAGACAAAGGGCAGAGTGGCTCAGTACTACAGCAACGCTCTGTTTTCAGTCCCGCCTTCCATCTCATTTCACCTCTCGGGATCGGGCAGGAAGCATAGGGTTGGGTGGACGACCCTCATAGGTGTTCTCACTCCGACCTCCAGGCTAGAGACTTTCCTCTGCGGTCAGGCTGGGCTGGTTTAGCCATTCTAGGGCCCAAGGGCTCCCGGAGAGGACAGCTGCTGATGCCGAGCCATGTCTCGAGAGGGACAGGAGAAGGAAGTGGGCGGCCCCACCCTCAGCTAAAGGGAGGCAGGCTGCAGGCTGCATGACGAAGCCAGGCACTTTGCTGGGCTGACAGCGAGCAAGTAGAGTTTGAAATTAAAAGTGAAAAGTCATTCGCAGTGGCACTCCCCAGTTTGCATCCCAACCCTAACATCAGTCGAGATCCTAACAAGTTAGTTGTGTTTATCAGTAGAGAGCCCGGAGTATTTATGGAGAAGCAGAAGACCCAGTACAGCAGCCCTGTGATTGAACAAATTTGGAAGCTGCACTCTATTGAACTGCGAGACCTAAAGTTCCAATGATCAAGACAGTGTCAGTGTGGTACTGAAATAATAGACACATGAGTGGACTAGAGACTGACATGAAACCAAATAAATAGAGTCAGCTGGTCTTTGTCAGAAGAGCAAAAACAGTTCAGTACAGTGAAACTTCAAAAAATGATTTTGGAGCAAGTGGTTTTTGCATGCAGAAAAATAAGCCCAGCACATACCTCACACCCTATATAAGAAACTAACTCAAAATGAATCACAAACATATGTATAAAACTACAGAATGCCTAAGCATAACATAAAACCTGAATGACTGTGGATTTTGCAATAACTGTTATTTGTTTTTTTGTGAGAGGATCTTGCTCTGTAACTCAAGCTGGCCTTGAATTCTCTATCCCAGGGCAACCTTGAACTCAGTGATCCTCCTGCCTCAGCCTCCTAAGTGGTGTGATTACAGGCATGTGCCATCATACTCAGCTCAATAAGTTTTTTAGATGCAACACCAAACACATAATCATGAAAAAAAGTTGAAAACCTGGGGCTCACAAAAATCAGGAATTTCTACTCTATGAAAGACTATCAAGAGAGTAAAAAGTACCCACACACTCCAAGAAAGTATTTCAAAGGACATACTAGAAAAAGGGTTGTTACCTGATGTACGCAGAATTCTTAAACATCATTAAGAACGTAAACTTCCTACAAACTGAGCTAGACTTGGATGGACACTTTAGCCAAAGAATATACACAAATGGCAAATAAGTATACGATAGGATCCTCCACTCACAAGTCAAGAGGAAAAGGTAAATTAAAACAACAGTGAGCTGTCACTGCATAGCAGTGGCCGAAATCCAGATTGCTGACCACACCAAGGGCTAGCAAGGGTGTGGAACAACAGGGAGTGCCACCCATTGCTGGTGGGGACGCAGGATGGCACGGCCACATTGGAAGAGTCTTAGCCAAAAATGCTCTTAGCATGTGCCTTTCTTTCCTACTTCCTGGGACACAACACCTGACACCAACAAACTGAAGGAGGAAAGATTTACTGTGGCTCACAGTTTGGAGGTTTCAGTCCATGGTTAGCTGACGCCCCGGCAAGGCAGCACAGCACGGGCGTGGTGAAGGAGGGTGGCTCATGGAATGGCTGTAGCGGCAGAGAGGGTGAAAGGAGGACTGGTGAGGAAATCCTCTCCCAGGCCACGCCCCCTCCTCCTCCTATAGATTCCCACCTCCTAACAGCACGTCAGCTATAAACTCACCAGCGAAACAGCCCAGTGATGATTCTCACAACCTCATGAACCAATCACCTCTGAAAGCCCACCTATGAGCACCTGAGGTTTTGGAGGGGGATCTAGATATGAAACATAACATTTCATCTTTAATTCTCCCAAAACTAGTAGGCATTTCCTTTTGCAAAGTGCACTTAGTCCTTCACTAAAACTTGCCGAAGTCCTG
>PVIC010052711.1:0-12059 GCA_004025085.1 Thryonomys swinderianus | reverse complement strand
GTGAGCCACCACGCCCGGCACTGTGGTATGTGGTATTGATTGCTGGCGGGCATGAATCTCTGCACCCAGCATTGTATGTGGTTACCGGGGATTGAACTCAGGGCCTTGCGCTTGCAAGGCAGGCGCCAGAACCACTGAGCTAACCCTCCAGCCCCGGCATTAGATTTTTGCTTCTTTAAAAGCCTACGCTCATTTGTTTAGCAAAGGTGTGATTTCACTGAGGTGGTTGTTTTTATGCGTACATGCCCATGTTGTGACAGAATATCAACACTGATAAAAGCCAATAGGTCTGTATTCTCTAGGGGGGAGGAAATAGATGTAATATAAAGACAGTTAAAGTCACATAAATCAGTACCTCATAAATCTAGTTCATTTCTCTATACAGATCTGAGCGGATTATAAAATGTGATAGTTCAGAATAGTAATAAAAGCCCTGACCAGTTAACCTGGTTAAAACTTAATTTCTGTACTTCAGGCTTTTAACTGATTGGATGAGGGTCCTTCAGCCCTATTATTGAGGGTGATCGCCTTTCCTTAAAACTATCTGCTTATAGATGTTAATCACAGTTATCATCATCACTCTCCAGATTTTTGTTATATTGGAGTATGTGTTTGCTTGTTAAATGAGTCTTCCTGTGGCAAGAGAAGTTTTTGAAAGCTTAGGATAATTACTAGCCTGTCAAATACTGTAATTTTTAAAAAAATTTTTTTTTGAGACAAAAAGTTCTCGCTTTGTAGTTCAGGCTGGCCCTGAGCTCACTATGTAGCCTAGGCAAGCCTCAAATTTAGCAATCCTCCTGTCTCTGCCTCTTGAGTGCTGGGATTATAGGCGTGAGCCACCACGACCAGCACTGTGGTATGTGGCATTGATTGCTGGTGGGTGTGAGTCACCATGTCCAGCATTGTATGTGCTTGCTGGGGATCGAACTCAGGATTTTGTGCTTGTGAGGCAGGCGCCAGAACCACTGAGCTAACTCTCTGGCCCCACCAAATACTGTAATTTTTATAAAAATTTCTTTAAGCTTCTTCAAGTGTATCCATTTATTTATTTAGGTGCTAAGGGACAGTGTCCAGAGCCTTGCACATGCTAAACACATGCTCTATCACTGCGGTACACTTCCCAGCTCTTTAGTGTTAGGTTTTTGGGGTTTTGGAGGTTTTTTTGAGACAGGGTCTCACTATATAACCCATACTGGCCTTGAACACACAGTGATCCTCTTGCCTCAGCCTTCTAAATGCTGGGATTAAAGATGTGTGCCATGTGCTTGCTATACATATTAGTTTTTAATGCTTAATTTCCTACTTTTGAAAAACCCCAGTTTTTTTGTGTGTTTGTTTTGTGTTTTTGAGACAGGGTCTCACTTTTTTTTTTTTTGCTTTTTGGAGACAGGGTCTTGCTCTGTAGTTCAGGCTGGCCCTGAGCTCACTATGGTGCCCAGGCAAGCCGCCGCAAACTCAGCAATCCTCCTGTCTCTGCCTCCCAAGTGCTGGGATTACAGGCGTGAGCCATCACGCCCAGCATTATATGTGGTAACCGGGGATCGAACTCAGGTCCTTACGCTTGCGAGGCAGGCACCGGAACCACTGAGCTAACCCTCCGGCCCAAGACAGGGTCTCACTTTATAGTTCAGGCTGGCCCTGAGCTCACTATGTAGTCAGGCAAACCTCAAACTCATTAGTCCTCCTGCCTCTGCCTCCCAAGGGCTGGGATTACAGGCTTGAGCCACCAAGCCCTGCATTTGTGGTATTGAGTCACCACACCTGGTATTGTTGTATGTGGTTACTGAGGATCAAACCAGGGACTTTGAGCTTGTGAGGCAGGCGCCGGAACCACTGAGCTAAATCTCCAGCCCCTGTTTTTCTTGTTTTTTGTTTTTTGTTTTTCTTTTTTGAGACAAGGGTTCACTCACTATGTAACTCAGGCTGGCCTTGACTCATTGTTTAGTTTAGGTTGGCCTCAAACTCATGTGATCCTCCTGCCTCTGCCTCCCAAGTGTTGGGATTACAGGCCTGCCCCACCACACCTGGCCCCTAGTATTTTTTTTTTAATTTATACTTTATTTGACTGAGACTAGACTGATTAATTTCAGTTCTTTTGTTTTAAAATTTCTGGCCTTTGTTGTCTTTACATAATGGTGCTTTGGATTCTTTTGTTCGTTCTTTGGGATTTCTTTTCCTACTTATTACCATTAATGTGCATCATTGAGCATCTGCTGTATACTGTGTAACATGCTTACATCAGTGCGTAGATTTTTTTTTCCCCATCCATTTATCCAACAGCTATTTATTTAGAACATATTATGTCTTTAGGTTCAAGACAAGGGGGATTGGCAATCTCTCCCTTCCATCCCAAATCCACAGGAATGACAGTGTATGCTTTTAATGCTAGCAAACAAAGGCTGTTCACGATGCATCAAGACTGAGGAATCCCTGAGACATGAAAGGTAGACAAAGTCAAGTCAATAAAGGAATAGAAGAATCACTGAAAAATGTGCTCTAGGCATGTATATGACAGAAGGGAGCCGAGTACCTGACCAGGCCAGTGGTCAGTCTGCAGGAAGATCATACAGGCAGCAGGATTCCTCCATCACTGCCTTCAGCACTTTTGGATAGGTAGTGGGCCTGGAGATTTTTGGATCCTCAGGTCACAGGAGCAGAGCATGGCTCAGGCAGCAAACACAAGTCAAGAAAAGTTCTATTTCTTCAGTCCTTACTGGTTTCCTCTGTCAATACAGGCACCCTCACTATGCTGAGCGGGCTGAAGCTACCCCTGTGGTACATACCACTGTGTGGATTCTTATCCATATGCTCATGATTTTGATGCCTGTGGCAGATAGCAGGGTAAACACCCCCAAACCCGAGTTCATAATTTGTGATAAGGGCCATGGAAGACGGTGCTAAAGACACTAGTTGATATTTGGCAGCCATAGCAATCAGGATTCTGCAGGGTAGAAGAACCAATAGGAGATAAATGGGATTTATTTTGAGGAACTGGCACACATGACTGTGGAGGCAAGTCTGAAATCTCTCTGGCAGACCAGCTGAGTGGAAGGACTTTTGTGTTACGATCTTGAGGCAGAATTCCCTCCTGGGAAACTTCAGGGTTTGCTCTTACATCCTGTCATGGACTCAGTGTAGGCTGTCTATGTTATCAAGAATGAAGTCCTTTACTTAAATTCACCTGATAGAAGTGTTGATCATGACATAAAATCTCTCATGCCAGCATCTAGTCTAGTTTTTAGGACAGACAACTGGTTACCACAGCCTGGCCAAAGTGACATCAACAATGTAACTGTCACGATGGCTTCCGATTTCTCTGTCATATTTGTCATTGTTGTTGTTGTTTATTTATTTATTTATTTATTTTTGAGATAGAGTCTCACTTTATAGTTCAGGCTGGCCCAAACTCACAGCAATCCTCCTACTTCTAGCTCCTGAGTGCTAGGATTACAGACAGGTGAGGTAAGCCATCAGGCCCAGTGTTCACAAACAATCTGAAAATGGAATTAAGAAAACAAGTCCACCCCTAAGTTATCAAAATGAATAAATTTCTTAGGAATAAATTTAACAAAAAAGTCTAAGACTGATAAATTGAAAACTACAAAATGTTGCTGAAATTGATGCCTCAAAGATAAAGATCTGGGTCATTGCAGACATTTCACGTTCATGGATTGGAAGATAATATTGTAAAGGTGCCCGTGTTCTCCAAATTGATGCATACATTGAATGCCTTTGCTTCAAAACCCCAGCAGGCTTTTTAGTAGAAATTGACCATCCTAAACTTTATATGGACATGCAAAGGATGGAATATCCAAAACAATTTTGAAAAAGAACAAAGTTGGATTTCATTACCATATTTTAAAAAGTATATTAAGCAAGAGAGTATGGTATCAATATAACAAAAGGCATTTATATCAATGCAACAGAATTGTGAGCTAGAAGTAAATACTTTCATTTATTATCAGTTGGCATTGATAAAAAAAAACCAAGATAATTCATTGGGGAAAGCAGGATCTTTTCTTTTTCTTTCTTTTTTTTTTTTTTTTTGCAGTACCAGGAATTGAACTCAGGACCTTGGGCTTGTAGGGGAGGCATGGTACCACTGAGCTACATCCTCAGCTCAAACATAATCTTTTCCATAAATGATGTTGGGGCAATTTGATATTAACAAGCAAAAATAAACAAACTCACACCTCATCTCACATTACCAAGAAATTAACTTAAAATAGGTCACAGAGTGAAAAAAAACAACAACCAGGAGAATAATATATGTTTGCAAATCATATAGAAAATAAAAGATTTGTGCCTGGAATTCATAAAGAACTTTACAACTCACTAGGCTCAGGGGCCCATGTAATCCCAGCACTCTGGGAGGCTGAGGCAAGAGATCACAAGTTCATGTGTAGCCCGGGAAATTTAGTGAGAACCTGTCTCCCCCTGCCAAAAAAAAGAAATGGCTGTAGCTCTCAGTACAAAGGCCTTAGGTTAAATGCCCAGTGCCGGTCAAAAAAAAAAAAAAGAACTTTACAACTTTTAAGAAAAAGACAACCCAATTAAAAATGAACAAAGGATTTGAATAGATGTTTCCCCCCAAAAAAGATATATACAGTGGACAATATACCTGTGAAAGATGCACAATATTGTTAATCATTAGAAAAATACAAATCAAAACTCCAATTAGAGAGCATATTACACCCACAAGGATGGCTATAAGAAGAAAAGTAAAAATGCTAGTGGTCAGAGACAGGAGGATTGCTGAGTTCATGGCAGCTTGCCTGGGCACCATAGTGAGCTCAGGGCCAGCCTGAACTACAAAGCGAGACCCTGTCTCAAAAGCAAAAAAAAAAAAAAAAAAAAAAAAAAAAAAAAAAAAAATGCTAGTGGTGAAATATGGAGAGCATGAAAGCCCATACCTTCCAGTAGGGATGTCACATCATGTTAGATCCTTGAATAGTTAGTTCTGTCCTCAATGTATGCCCGAGGAAAATGAAAATAAATTTACACAAAACTTGTACATGGGTGTGCATAGCAGCATTACTCATAACTGTGAAAAGGTGGACATAACCTAAATGTCTATCAAGCAATGAATGGAATAACTGATAAATAAAACAGAATAAATGTATATAAGAGAGCACTCTCTAACAATAAAAGGGAAATGTATTGATACATGCTGCAGCACAGATGAGCCATGACAGCGCTATGCTAAGTGAAAGCCAGAGTCAAAAGGCCATAGAGTGTATAATCCCATTTTTACGAAATGCAGAAGAGGCACATCCTTGAGGACAGGAGGTAGATTAGTGACTGCCAGGGGCCAGGGGAGGGGAATGGTGGAGTGACTGCTAATGGGTTTCTTTTGGTGTAATGAAAATGTGCTAAAATTAGATAATGATAAGTATTTTTACAACTCTGTGGATATACAAAAACTGTCCAATTATATACTTTATTTATATTTAATTTTGGGGTTTTTTTTGGGACAGGGTCTTGCTATGTAGTCCAGGCTGGCTTTGAGCTCACTAATATGGTCCAGGCTGGCTTCAAACTCACCAAAGTCTCAGCCTCCTGAATATTAGAATTACAGGCAAGCATACACTACCATTCTTGGCTAGCAATTTTGGAGAGCATTTACCAATGTCTTAAACATATATTGTTTGGCAAGTGCAAGGTCCTGAGTTTGATTCCTGGTGCCAAAATGGAAGAAAGAAAAGAAAAAGTTAAGCATAGGGCCAGAGATTTAGCTCAGTGGTTCCAGTGCCTGCCTTGCAAATGCAAGGTCCTGAGTTCGATCCCCAGTAACCACATACAACAATGGTGGGCATGGTGACTCACACCCACCAGCAATCAGTACCACATATCACAGTGCTGGGTGTAGTGGCCCACGCCTGTAATCCCAGCACTCAGGAGGCAGAGGCAGGAGGATTGCTGAGTTTGAGGCTTGCCTGGGCTACATAGTGAGCTCAGGGCCAGCCTGAACTACAAAGTGAGACCCTGTCTCAAAAAAAAAAAAAAAAAAAAAGTTAAGCATACATTCACTGTAGCCTCCAAAGTTTCTGCTCCCGCAAGTTGGACCAAAAGAAATGACACAGATGTTTCTGAGCAACATTGCTCATAAAACCCAAAAACCTGGAAAGAACCCAAATGTTCATCAGGCAGTGGAATAAACAAAATGTGTATGTTCACACAGTGAGACACTGTTTGGTGAGCTGGAGAGTGAATCATGCCACATGTGATTGAACTTCATGAACATCCTCAGTGAGAGAACCCAGATTCAGGACCACAGACTGCATGTGTTTGTCTGTATGAGATAGATGGAAGAAGCAAACTCGAAGAGGTAGAGGGCAGAGCAGCGTGTGGGGATGAGGTGGCAGGGGAATGAGTTATATCAGGCATGATGGAACGTTTGGGGTGGGCAGTGTTTTCAAACTGGATGGTGGTGGTGGTGGTTGGTGGTGGTTCCCCAAATCACACTGTGCTATGAGCTGTTATACTCTGTATGCTGAACCTCGATAAAACTGTTAGAAAGTCACAATTCAGGGTGGCTTTTGTGTTTTGACCACTGAAAAGGTGGAGCTAGCAGAAAGCACATGGCCTCGAAGGACACCCAGAAGGCTGGTGGTAGAGCTTTCTGAGGAAAGCAGCCGCTGTGGTAGACGGAGGGGATGTGCCCTTGATGGAGTTAGAGAAGAATGAATGGATGAACTGATTGGCAAAAGCTCTCCTAGAAATAACACTTGGGAGGTGAGAAGGAGCCAGAATTGAAAGAAAGTGATGCCATTTGGTGGTGCATACCTGTGACCCTAGTGCTGGAGAGGTTGACACAGGAGGATTGCTGGAAGTTTGAGGCTAGTCTGGGCTACATAGTGAGTTCAGATCTATCCTGAACTGCATGGTGAGACCCTGTCTCAAAACACCCAACATAAATAAGTAAGTACCATTTAGGTTAAATTATTTTAAAATTTGGATTAAATTTTTAAATTTTTCAGTTTTATTTCTTTAGTTTTAGTTTTTTGACACAGGGTCTTGCTCTGTAATCCAGTCTCATGTGGAACTCATTACGTAGCCCAGGTTGGCCTTTAACTCCTGATGACCCTCCTGCCTCAACCTCAAGGGCTGAGATTACTCAAATTTCTTAATCTAAAAACAGAGTGCCTTTAAGAAAGAGATGTAGGTGGTTGGGAAAAATAGGCTGGAAGCAAAGAGATTTGGTAACCAGCTGCTCTATGATAGGGCACTGTAGTGGAACTTGGATAGAGCTGTGTTGATAGGGTACTGTAAAAGGAATATGTCCAGTTTCCATGCCCACCGCTCAGTGTTGAGAACTGGGCACACAGAACTTTTGCCCTGGGCTAAACCCTAGCCAATCCGTTCTTCCTTTCTTCCAACTTCCAGCACCCCTAGCCCTGTAGTCTTCACAGGTTCCCTGCTCTGGTTTCGCGGACCTCTGCTCTGGAACAGCACCCAGGCCCACAGCCTTTGCTCACCTCAATGACACTTAGCACAGCTGCACGCTCATCCTCCAACTTCCCACACTTTCTCAGTTCTGAGTCCTCATCTGCTCTTTTCCCTCTCTTCCTCACAGGAAGGTTCCTTCCTTCCTTCCTTCCTTCCTTCCTTCCTTCCTTCCTTCCTTCCTTCCTTCCTTCCTTCCTTCCTTCTTTTTCTTTCCTTCCTTCTTTTTTTTTCTATCCCTCCCTCCCCTCCTCTCCTTTATTTTGAGACAGTCACTAAATTGCCTAGGTAGAGCTCAAATTTCAGTCATCCTGCCTCAGCCTCCCAGAGTGCTGGGATCACAGGTGGGTGGACCACCCTGGCAATGCTCTGTGTTTTCTGTGGCTCTGATGACTAAGTGACCACAGAAGTGAAGCACCACTGACAGAAGATGAGAAGCTGGAGTGGAAATTGCTTGTATTATGTTATTTTGTTTGTTTGTTTATTTTTGTTTTTGTTTGCAATATGGAGTCCCCTCTATATTAGGCCAGCCTACTGTCATATTTGAGACCTTCCTGCCTCAGCCTCCTGGGAAGGTGAGATTACAGGCTTGCAGTCACTATACTCAGCAGAAACTGCATTTAGAATGAGTTCTGAATGTTATCTGAGGGTTTGCTACTCCTTAAGAATTAGACAGAAACCTACCTTCTCCCCAAAATCACAGTATGGAGCATTCTTCTGTCCTTTTTAAGAACTCTGAGAATTCCCAGTGGGCTAATGTTGGCCCCATCTGGGTTTCTGTGCTTCAGCTTGCTGTCTATGCCCCACAGCAGAAATGACATCAGTCTATTTCTCAGTTTCTCCAAAAAGAGATTCATTCACATAAGACATTCAAAGTATAGATTTTACTAAAGATTTGTGAGGAGTACTGCCAGACATATTGGCATGTGCCTGTACTACCAGCATTCAGGAGGCTGAGGCAGGACAATCACTGCAAATTCAAGGGCAGTCTGGGCTATACAGTGATTTTAAGCTCAGGTTGAATGACATGGAGAGAGCCTGTCTCAAAAAAAAAAAAAAGAGTCAAAACCTTTGATTCTGTGAGGAAGAGAGGGAAAAGAGCAGATGAGGACTCAGAACTGAGGAAATGTGGGAAGTTGGAGGATGAGCGTGCAGCTGTGCTAAGCGTCACTGAGGTGAGCAAAGGCTGTGGGCCTGGGTGCTGTTCCAGAGCAGAGGTCCGCGAAACCAGAGCGGGGAACCTGTGAAGACTGCAGGGCTGGGGGTGCTGCATGGGACAGACGGAGGACTAGTATGTGGGTGGGATATTAACCTTGGCCGATGGAGGTTTTTGTATTTGTTTTTTAAATCAGGAAAGCAGATTTTGTTGGGGAGGGAGAGAAACAGAAGCACTGGGGAAGGTGGGTAGGAGAGGGCAGTTGCTGCAGCATTCAGTTCATCTTGGGAATGTCAGTGATTAGTCATGCAGTACCTGTTCTGGTCTGAAAACAAAAAATGCAAACAGAGAAGAATGGTTGCTGGTGAAATCTCAGACAGGGCAGAAGCAGGGTCGGGTGTGGCAGTACATGCCTGTAATCCCAGCTATTCGGGAGGCTGAGGCAGAAGCAGAAAGATCACAAGTTCAAGGTCAGCCTATGCGATTTAATAAGGGATCTCCAAAAGGGATGAAGGTATATAGCCTCACCGCTCACTTCTTTAATCCCAGGATTGGGAAAAAAAAAAAAAAGGCAGAAGCATTTGGTAATGAGAATTTCGATGAAGAAGCTGGTCTTACAAGGAGGAGGAAGAATGCCTCTATAATTAGAAATAAGGGGCATTATACAGAACTATAATAATAGAGAAGGGTTTAACAGTGACACCCAGTAGAAGGGAGACAGGTACAGAGGTTGGGGCTGGAGACTGGAGAGGGTGGGAAGAGTTGGACCCAAACGACATTGCAAATTATGGGGAAATGGAATATTCTATAAGCAGATTTATGAAAAAATGAAATCTTTATCCTGCACAGTCCATATCCTCAAATTACAGGTATAAAAACACTCAAATAGAGTGAGGGAAGGAAATAAAAATAAAGGGAAGCAACATAAAGTGGAAGAAAATTAAAGAATGTTGTTATCGATGGAGAAACAGTTAATTAAATCTGGAGTGCAGTGGGAATACGTGGAATGGTTAAAAGCACACACAGCCCTGCACTTGGGGAACCTGCCACTGCCTCTTTCTGTGTGATCCTGGAAAGTTACTTAACCTTTTTACTTTATCTTCTCCTGTAAAATAAAAGTGCAGATCCATAGGGTTGGAGAAATGACTCTGTGGGACTTGTTAGTACCAGGCTGGTGTGGAGTGAAGCCCTCAGCAAGGAGACATAGTAGCCTCATTATTAACCACATGCAGCCACTAGAAGCGGTGAGGTCCGGCTGAGTTATGGAAAGATGCCTACAAGTACGTTAGGTAGGAAGGTAGATTGCAGATTGATATGTGAACCATCCCATTTAATTTTTTCTGCAAAACAAAACCTGGATGTATTTGAACATATGGAGAAAAATCTAGAATGCCACTACTCAATTATTAACAGTGTCATTACAAACTCATGTTATTTTTAAAATAAAAATATGAGTGAAGCTGGGCATAGTGGCACACTCCTCTAATCCCATTACTCTAGGAGGTTGAGGCAGAAGGATCACGTGGTCAAGCCTTTCTTGTTCACTTTGTGATTTAGTGAGACCGGGTCAAAACAGAAAATAAAGAACTGGGGATGTAGCCCTGGGTTCAGACCCCAGTACCTCAAAAAGAAACGAATGAGTGAAGCAGCTCTGCAGCAGTACAAGGCTGAGCTGAAGACTGATTACACATCTTGCAGTAAAAATTCCCTCTCAGCATGAGATAGTGTCTGAAATCCAACATTGGCTTGTAAAATATGAAATTTTCATAACTTCAGAAAGTTTACAATTGTGGTTTGGAATTGTGCCACGATAGTAAACAAATGACTGTCACTTAAAAGTCTAAACAGTTGGGATTTTTCCTAAGCCTGTTTCGGCAGTCAAGCATATTTCAGTGATTTCATAGATTTGGAATGAGAATTATTTTAATATTGAATTTTTTGTTTGTTAACATTCAGGGTGCCTATAAACACAGAGTTGGAGGAAAATGAGTTTAATTGTCCTTTACAGTATGATGTTATATATTTCATGGTACTTTGGTAGCAGGTGTCATAGTATCTCACCAAGGCAGACATAAATTGGAATCTGCTAACTGATAATTTCAGTAATTCAATAATTTTAAGTGGGGGCTGGGGATTTAGTTCAAGTGGTACCATGCCAACCTTGGATGTACAAGGGCCTGAGTTCGATCCCTGGTACCACAAATAAATAAATAATAATAATAATAATAATTTTAAGTGATTAGGTAACTTAACTTGAGATAATGAATTCTAAATGAGATTTTTCTTATTGTTCACATAATTACTGTCAGCTAGTTGCATTTGTCTCTGTGGTGAGTTGAAGTCAATGTGTTCCTTTGGAACTCTTGCTTAAGAAGTTGCCATTAGAAGGATGGGGTTTTCTCCATGTGCTTCAGACCCCCAAGGACTTGTGCTGTGTTCCTGGAGAGCCAGGAAGTGCTGGGGGTAACTAAGAGGAAGTCAGATGCTAAGGGCTAATGTGTCTGGAATCACTCTGTTCCTCATGGCAGCCCCGGGGCAAATGCCTCTGTGGAGGATTTTATGTGCTGGGATTTGAAGTGAGCAGTACAAAGTAGGAAATAGGTGTCCAATCTTGAAGACCCAGTAGAAATAAATACATAACTCTTTAATAGTTTTTGTGTGGATCGGATGTCAAAATGGTAATATTTTTATATACTGGGATAAATAAAAGTGTGTTAATATGTGCTTTACCTCTCTTTCTCTTTCTTTCTTTCTTTCTTTCTTTCTTTCTTTCTTTCTTTCTTTCTTTCTTTCTTTCTTTCTTTCTTTCCTTCCTTCCTTCCTTCCTTCCTTCCTTCCTTCCTTCCTTCCTTCCTTTCTTTCTTTCTTTCTTTCTTTTTGGTGATGCCTCTGGGGATCATGCCTAAAGCTTCGAGGATGCTGAACATGCATGCTACCACTGAATGTGCCCTCAGACCTGAGTGCTGAGATTATAGGCATGTTCCACAATGCTTGGATGTTTACCATTGTTTTTTTTGGGGGGGGGGGTTGAGACATGGTTTCACTATGCAGTTCAGACTAGCTCACTATGTACCTTATGCCGGCCTTGAAGTGATGGCAATCCTCCTACCTCAGCCTTCCAAGTGCTGAGGATACCCGCGGGTACCCTCATGCCTGGCCATTAACTTATTTTTCTTTTATTAACTTAATTTTTAAAAATAATACCTCTAGGGCCGGAGTGTTAGCTCAGTGGTTCCGGCGCCTGCCTCGCAAGCACAAGGTCCTGAGTTTGATCCCCGGTAACCACATATAATGCTGGGTGTGGAGACACGCCTACCAACAATCAACGCCGCATACCACAGTGCCGGACGTGGTGGCTCACGCCTGTAATCCCAGCACTCAGGAGGCAGAGACAGGAGGATTGCTGAGTTCGTGGCGGCTTGCCTGGGCACCATAGTGAGCTCAGGGCCAGCCTGAG
>PVIC010052710.1:0-12080 GCA_004025085.1 Thryonomys swinderianus | reverse complement strand
CTCTTCCATGGGCTCTTCCATGGACTCTTCCGTGGGCTCTTCCGTGGGCTGTTCCGTGGGCTCTTCCGTGGACTCTTCCGTGGACCCTTCCGTGGGCTCTTCCATGGACTCTTCCATGGACTCTTCCGTGGGCTCTTCCATGGGCTCTTCCATGGACTCTTCCATGGACCCTTCTGTGGACTCTTCCGTGGGCTCTTCCACAACGGGCCACGGTGGCAGCTCTGTGTTAAGTGCCGAGTCCACAGAATGAAGGGTCCCTAATTCTTTCTTCTTTGGAACAGCCCTGACTCAAGCTTGAGGTCCTTGAAAATCACACCCACGTGAAGAAGACAGGCCATGGCATCCGTCCATCTGCCCCGGACACGCCTGTCCCGTCCTGTGCCCGTCACCAGACCCCCAGTCTCACCCCACCACGGAGGAGCGCTCCCGCTGGCTGTGCCCTGCTCGGGATCCTCTCCCTCTGCCTGTCCCTCCATGAGCAACCAACCCCCACTCTGGCAGGTGCTGGCGCCGGCATGCTGTACACTGACCTGTGACCCCTGGAGCGGAGGGTGAGGGCGGACTGGCAGCGGCCGGGTCAGCTGTCACGCCCTGTCACACTCTCCAGTTGCCTCGCTGTCCTCAGCCCAAATCGCTCGGCTGACCTCTTTGACCCCAGCTCTGTCTCCTGTCCACCTCGCGCCGCGCATCTCCCCCAACTCTTGTGCTCTCGGCACGTCGGGCCTTCCTTTCCCAGGAAGCTCTTGGTGTCGCCGTGTCTCCGCTGCCGTGGACCACGTGTCACAGGCCCTGCAGTGCGCCAGCTCGGCCCGATCACCGAACACCTCTCCAGTAGGACAGATGGGAAGCTCTGCCTTATAGCAGTATGTTCACCCTTCTGTATTCACAAAATTATTTTCAGTTAATCTTGCTGTTCTTTTTTTTTTTCAGTTGTGAACAAGGAAAGGTACGTGCAGCCCAGGGACCCCACGCTCGCAGGGCCACCAGAACCATGAAGGGTCTGCAGGCGAGGGGTAGAGAAGCCCCCGAGCGCAGGCCTCACCAGGGCTTTCTGACTCAGCATAGCTGATGTTCGGATGACCAGAAAGATGCTCAGCCTGGATTCACCTCTTTCAGGTCTACTATGTGAGAACATTTACAATATTTAGGCTGGAAAAACTAACTTTTTAGACTAAGAAAGCGGTTTTCAATGATGCCCAAACATAATTATCAGGACACAAAACATATGAGGCCAGATCCTGAGCCTGGAGATTCTGACATAATTGCCCGCATGTGGCCTGGGCATTGGATGCTTTGAGAAATTCCTGAGTGATCCTAATATACAAACAAATAAGCACTACTCCATCAAAGTTGGTGTCAACACAACTCTGCTCCTGAAAGCACAGAGAGCATCTACCTTCTCATGGCTGGTTCCCAAAGTAGTCAACATTTTCTAAGTAAAGAGGCTAATAAACTTGGGGAAAACAAGTTGGTTGGAAAGAGAGCATCACAGAACATATTTGAGGGACTAGACATTTCACTGGAGTACGGGGCACTATTAAATTGTCTAAGAGCCACTTCTCACATGCAGTTTTCTCAGCATAACCTGAGTAGGACAGACACTTCCAGGAGCACAGGCCGCCCCGAAGCGCGTGCCCCGGAGAAGCAGTGTCCTGCAGGAAGAACTCTGAGGAGCTGTGACTGATCTCCAGGACAGCCTAGCATTAGAAGAAACCATATTTTCTTTGGAAGACATGTGGGCGTGCACACACAAAGGTTCTCTTCAGTCCAACCCCATGGATTTACCCACAGATGTTACAGCATCTACCCACCCACTGCCTTGTGGTGAAACTGAAATTCTTCAAGAGTCGAAGGATAAAGGCACTGTGCTGTTTAGTGGAGTCGTGGGCTGGGAGCTAGACGAAATCAGTTTTCAGGGGGTCATTTCCTGCCTGTTAACCACATTCATAAACCACAGTCTTTGCAACCAAAAATCACAGTTTGTGACAGTGTCTTCCATAAATAGTCAGGAAGTTACAATCCTGAAAACTGCTAGCCGAGATTCTGGATGCCTTCACTGTGGTTCGTGTAGTGTTTCTGCAATCAGGCCAGCCTCATTCACGACGCCCAGAGGTGCCAGATGTTCCTGCAGAAGCAGGATGTGAGATCCCTTCCAGGGTTGCTGAGAACAGGGAAGCTTCCGCCTTGCCCATGTCCACTCAGTGCAGTGAACGTTACAGCATGTGCTCTGAAAATAACAGGAAGCCAAGTGTCTCAGTGCTTGGTGAGATGGTCTCAAGATAAGAGCTGCACAGTCAAAATTAACTTAGGAAAGTTCTGGAAACTATCGCTTTTGTAGATTCACAGTGCTCACTGAAATGGTAAAAACTCTAGGAAATTTAGAAAACAGGGTTCCAACAGCCTAAGTGTCTATCAACAGATGACTGGATAAGAAATATATGGTGCATATATACCATGGAATGCTAGTCAGCCATCAAAAGTGAAATCATAGCATTTGTGCCAACATGGATGGAAGTGGAGAACAGTATGTTCAATAAAATAAGCCAGCCACAGAAAAACAAGTACTGTACCTTGTAGCTCATGTAGAATCTGAAAAGGCCAGCCTCACAAATTTAGAGCAGAAAAGTGATTTGCTAGAGGCTGGGGAGAATAGGGAGGGTGGGGAAAGGGCGGGAGAAGTTGGCCAGTGGGTACTCAGGCACAGTCAGGTAGGAAAAGAAATCCTGGCATGCTACAGCTCAGAGGGGTGATCACGGATAACAACAGTGTCCTGTGTATTTCAAAAAGCTAGAAGAAAAGGTTCTGAAAGTCTTTACCATAAAGAAAGGATGAAGAGATAGTTATGTTTAACCTAATTTAAACATTACAACAGTGCATATATGCATTGAAACATTACACAATACTCCATTAATATTACAATTATATGTTTATAAAGAATAAACTGAAAAAAATCAGATTTCCAGGAAAGAACCTAACCACTTTCTCTCCCTCTTTCCTTTTTAAAATTTCATCCACTGAGTTAGTGTTTGGGGAATGTGCTTTTGAAATCATTTGTGTGCAGCGCCCTCCACAGCAGGAAATCGAGATTATGGTCTGTTACTAGATAAAACCAGCTGCCTGGCAATGAACGCGCCACTTAAGTTCTCTGTTTTCAGTTTGGAGAACTATAAAAGGGAGAATCGGGTTCAAATTCTATCCCAGAGGTTGCAAATTTCTGGGTTCCAACACTTTATCTCCCACTCAATACTGTTCCAGAATTATAATACTTATTCACAAGTTTACATTACAAGAGACTGAAAATTTAAAGATTTTTGTAAATTATTTAGTCCTTAAATCTGGCGTGAACTGATTTAACCCTATTTATACTTTATTCCCTCTTTCTTGTGTTTACCATGACCGCTCTCTTAACCTGCAGAACTGTTGCAGTGATAGAGTTCAGAGCACCCAGACCCTGCTATGGCTACTGCATAAAATAAATTTTGGCTTCCCAGCACCTTTAGACAAATCTGAAAAATTTTGAATTTCAAAACATATTTTGTCCTTCAGGGCTTAAGATAAAAGATTGGATCTAGAGAAACACTTTGAGCATACCTGTCTTGTACCAGGCCCTGTTCTAAGTTTAAAAAAATATTAACCCGTCCTTCTTGGTCACCATTAATTTTGCTTGTGACCGGGAGATGCACAGTGAGGGTGACACTCCAAGCGGCGTGCCCAGCTGGCGGGGGTCCGCTCTGCAGCCCTAGCAACCCTCCCCACACACTGCCAGTCTGTAAGAATTTGTGACTTGGGGGCCAGAGATTTAGCTCAGTGGTTCCGGTGCCTGCTTCGCAAGCGCAAGGCCCTGAGTTCGATCCCAGTAACCACATACAATGCTGGGCATGGTGACTCACACCTACCAGCAATCAATACCACATACCACAGTGCCGGGTGTGGTGGCTCACACCTGTCATCCCAGCACTCAGGAGGCAGAGACAGGACAATTGCTGAGTTCCAGGCTTGCCTGGGCTACATAGTGAGCTCAGAGCCAGCCTGAACTACAAAGCGAGACCCTGTCTCAAAAAAAAAAAAAAAAAAAAAGAATTTATGGGCTTTATCTGAACAATGTTCGCTTTCCATGTGTGTAGAATGGCATGCGCAACACCTACCTTTCAGGGAAAACTCACAGCCAGCTCTCCATGGTCCTGGCGAAAGAGACTCCATTCTGGACAGTCAGTACCTTAGGTGTAATATTTCATTAACTGTGCACAGGACTTCAGGGACCATCGGCTCACAGACAGAAGATCTCACAGGGCTGGCTCCTCCTATTAATCTGAAGCATTCTCACCCTCTTGTGTAATTTAGACACCAACATAAAAATGGTGTTATGCCCAGAGGCACATTACAAATTACCTAAAAGTGCAATGCCATGTGCCATTTAAAATTTTAATGAAACA
Organism: Thryonomys swinderianus; assembly: GCA_004025085.1. Taxonomy (NCBI): domain Eukaryota; kingdom Metazoa; phylum Chordata; class Mammalia; order Rodentia; family Thryonomyidae; genus Thryonomys; species Thryonomys swinderianus. The sequence continues at coordinate 7,647 of PVIC010052710.1, read as the reverse complement.
TTATAATCTCCCATCAAAGCAGCTTAATATCTGGAGCTGTGAAGTTGGAGAGCTGATGGATAATGAAGGCATTTTACCAGCATCTGCTCCCCCAGGCATCCCATGATAAACACTAAAAAGCCAGGCGCACAAACCTCCTGCCCAAACCCCAGTCACAGCTGGACAAGCCACCAGGGAAGTGGAAAGGCAATAAACTCAATAAGCTTGATTTATTTTTGTATCTCCCCAAGGCGCTGTATACTTTAGGGTTCGAATATATTTTGCTTTCCAGGTGCGTTTGGCTTCCCTCTTTGGTCTAATCTTTGAATCCATTCTGGACTTACCTTCTTTATTTCCACATTACCTTTCCTCCGGTCTGTTTAGCATTACCCTCCTGACCTTATGCTGATTGTCTTCAATGAAGCCCAAGGATTTCCTCTTCCTGGACACAGGCACATTAGTACTCAGGAACAATGAAAGGCCGAGTGGGACTGGACCATCACAGCCTGGGCCCCAGTGTCCACCTTCAGAAAACAGCCTGGCTTCGGACACCCCACACCTCCGGGAAAGGCACAGCAGCAGCACGGCTGTCACCAGCTTCACAGTGTTGGTAACTATACACAGGAATTTTCTCTGGGCATCTGTTTTCTCACTAAAAGAACCAAGAAGAGAGGGAAAAAATCAAGTTAAATCAAAATATGGTATGAGTTAGTTTTAAAAAACAAGTGTACTATGATTAAACAACGTGCTACAAGGTTGTTTAGTATATTTAGAAGACATTCAGAGCAAGTGAATTCATAAGCTTTCAACAAATACTTATTCTAAAAATCATGTGTAGCGCATAAGATAGAAATGTTTTTAGGAGTTCAACAGTATCCATCTTAAAGGTACAAAATGGTAATTAGAAGACATGTAGACATCAGAAGTAGAATCTTATCTATATTTTAAATATAGAAATATCATGATGAAACATCCATGGCTTATCAAAGCAATGAAAAACTAAACAGCAACATCGTAAATGATGCACATTAGGATTTTGTGATTAATACTCTCAACTATCTCATCAGTAAAAAGGCACCCTCAGAGTCCTCCCAAGGAAGGCTTCTGAAATGCAGAGGAGTTTCTAGTCCAAAGTCAAATCCCAGACGCTGTAGTGTTTGCTGAACTGTAGCTGCTCCCGTCCCAGCCACAGCTCGTCTCCACGGGAGCGGTGCGAGGGGAGGGTCCCGCGAAAGGGTGGGCCACATGCTCAGCTTGGCCCCAGCACAGTTCACACACAGTCTTCAACATGCTGTCACACAAACCGTGTCTTCTACCATTTCATGCTCGTCCTCTTCGCTGCTCAGTTCAGAATCACTCAATCTCAACATAATACAGACCACTTTAAAATATAACCAGCTCTCTGTTGCCAAATAAGTACACACATAGCCTCGTTGGGCTGACTCTGCCCATCTGAGGGGCTTGATATCCAGAGGTCCCCACCCTACACCGCCTGCGCTCACAGGGCACTCGCTCGCCACCTGCGTCAAGTCCGCCCTCCGTCCCCAGCACCAGGGCCCGGCCTGAGGCAGCGCCCAGCCAGGACTCTGAAGCGCCCCTCCTGCAGCCCCCGGAAGTGGGAGGCAGGTGTGTGGTGGATGCCTATAACCCCAGCACGCCAGGAGGATGAGCAGAAGGGTCAGAAACTCAAGCCCGGTCTGGAGAACTCAGCAAGGTTCATCTCATATTAAAAATAAAACCCAGCTGAGAAGTAGCTCAGTGCGAAGATCCTGGGCTCGACCTTCAGTGTCTCACACACACACTCTCCGAAGTCAGTGGGTGGATCAGTCATGCGTACTAGAGAAACAGGGTCCATTCTAGGCGTACAAATATGTGAGAGCTGAAAGGCGGCTCACGACATCTTCCCGCAGAGTCAGGTGTGGAGGTGAAGCTCCAAGGGCCAGCTGAAGGCGGGAGCGCACTGCGGTATCCGCGAGGGTCTGTACTAGGTGGACGAGGGTCTGCGCGGGAAGCCAGGAGACAGTAGCCAAGGTGAAGACGAAGACAGGGCTCCTCCAAGGAAACAGAAGTGCTGCTTCCTTCTTTGCTTCCCTTTCCCACCATGCAGGTGGCCGACGTCCCTGGAGCGTCTTCTGTCTTCCATGAGTCCGTTCAGCCATACCCAGAACTGTGCTGATGCAACTTAGTCGGACATTTCTCACTCAGCTTGACGCGATCAGTTAACCGTCAGAGTGAGGGGCAGCAAGAAGGAAAAGGAACTGCTTCGGATCGTACAGGGCCAGCTAAGCCCGAGACCTGCTCCCGCCTCACCACGCAGACGTCCCGGCCCCGCTAAGTCACCCTGGAGCACCATGGGAAGCTGCTGCCCAGGCCGGAGCATCAGGAGCCCGCCCTTTTCTCATCAACCCTAGGACATGAGGGCGGAAGTGCCCTCTGTCCTCTCAGGCTGCCCCTCCTCTCCTCACACTCCCTGTGCCGTGGGCCACGTGGAGAGCAAAGGGACACAGACACCGAGAGCGAGTCGGGCCAGGATGAGTCTTACTAAGAAAGTAGAATCTTCCAGAGCACCCTGTGAGTGCGGCTCAGGCTCGTGCTGTGTGAGGAGATCAGTAAGAAAAATGGAAGTGAGATCTGCGGTTCAGAGGGAGCCAGACTAAGCCTGAAGACAGCAGAAGGCCCAGCAAGGAGTCTCTGAGGAGGAGGAGTCCTGCTCTAACCTTCCATGCAGTGGTCATAGCCCTTGCGCTTGCGAGGCGGGCGCTGGAACCACTGAGCTGGACCCTCCGGCCCCAGTGACTTGCTTCCCAGACACCCTGGAACCGACCAGCCCACACTGCACCTCTTGGCCTGGACCTCCCTCTGCTGGGAGCCTCCCTATTAATTCTTGGTATCTCCTCGACAGTCGCCAGCCATCCCTTGAGTCTGCACTTCAAGGTCTCTAGGGTTCTTCCTCATCACTAAAGGAAGCCCACTAATAGCCTCAGCCCACTCTTCAATCCATGTATTAAAAAATTCACAAAATTCAACATCCCCAGAAAAAGTGCCTTAAGAATACACGAAAGGGAAATTCCTTGGCTACAACAAAAAGTCAATTATTACCATAAATCAGAAGGAAATAGATGGGAAGATTAAGTCTAAGGAAATACCTCTGGGGTTAGAAGTCTATTTGCAAATAACATTTTCTCACCCTGGCCAGAGGATCTGAAGAGAAGCAGTGTATTGCAGGAGAAGATCATCCCTTTGGAGGAAGATGAGCCATTGCACAGGTACTTCTAGGATGAAAGGCAAGAGCCCTGTCTCTAGCCCAGCTCTGAACTGCCCTAGGCAGGTCATGGTCACTCTGTGGGCTTCAAGACCTTGCTACACAAAGAGAAGGAACTGGGCAGGGTGATGTTTCACACAGGAGCCCAGAATATTAACCCAAGCCCAGACTGAGGAAGATTAGAAATCAAATCAGGGGAACTCAAAATAGCCCCTTAGACTAAACTTAGTCTGTATTTTGTGGTCAATCTTCCCCGGAGTTTAAATTTTTAAAAAATTTTAAAGTTAATCCCAGAAGGAGGATTGTGGAACAGTGGAAAATAGGAAGACAAGAGTCGCCTTAGAGTGGCATGGACTGAGAAAGCCTAAGCAAGCACACAATCCAGATCCCTTCCAGCCAAAATGTGCAGAGGGCAGTTCAGAACCTCTACAGGGGAGACCCGACCAGAGCCCCTGTGAATCTGTCCCAGGATGCACCAGCTGAGCTCCTGCTGCTAACTGGCTTCACATCCCCAAGTCAAGTGACACCCCCTGTGGTCTGAGTGAGAAACACAGAGCCAGGCAGTCACTCACACCCTAGAAGTATCCCTGGCACACGGACCCTGAAGCTTGCCCACAACAGTGGCTACATAAATACCTCCAATAGCAGCTGCAATTGATGTCAGATTTTCTGCAGCTAATCTTGAAGCTACACCTTAAAAACCATTTTTATGCCAGGCATGGTGGTTTATGCCTGTCATCCCAGCACTCGGGAGGCAGAGGCAGGAGGACTGCTGAGTTCGAGGCTTGCCTGGGCTACATAGTGAGCTCGGGGCCAGCCTGAACTATAAGGCAAGACTCTATCTCAAAAAAAAATCATTTTTACTTTCCACTGTCCCTACCTATAGGCTAGGAAAGATACTTTAACCAAATCTCAAGTTATTTTAATCCATGAGTTAGAGAGTTTGGGCACTAGAGACTAACCACCATAACCGAGTAATTGGCCATCCCCTCAGTTCAACAAAAGTCCTCCTGGTAAGGAAACACTTGTTACCTTGTGACTTGTATATTCTATGTGGGAACGACTTTTTAAACTGACAGGCTTTTGGGGTTTTTCACAGTTTTCAGTCTACAGAAAAGCTGAGCAAAAGTACAGAGTTCTTCTCGTGTCTCCTCATCCTCAGTCTGACATTAACACTTAATATATGTGTTAGGTGGCATCATCTCTTACAACTGAAGTCAAAGTAGGTAACATTATTATCAAGTGATATCTCTAGGTTACACGAGTTCATTCTATGGATTTTGACAAATGTATGGTATATTATAATAACAGGCATCTACAAGTATAGTATTTTACAGAACAGATTCATTGCCCAAAAAACTCTGCACTCCTTTATTTTTTCCCTCCCCAAACCCTGGAAATGACTTATCTTTTAGTGTATTCAGCAGGCATGTTTATCCACTTCTAAAGATGAGGAAAACAAGGCTTCAGAGAAGTTAAAAATGGATGCACCTTGAGCCCATAACGTTAAGAGAAATAAATCCCACACAGCTTAAATATCACATTGTTTCTCTTATATGAGAACCCCAAATATACATAAAGAACAAAAGAAAAGATAGATAATCGGAAACAGGGAAATAGATCTTTTGCAAACGGGAAGGAGACCAAAAGCTGGAGGGACACAAGAGGACAAGAAATTAAGACGAGTTATGTACATGTACCAACTCCCCGCCAGGAGTGTGGTCATTATATACTGAAAAACATATTTCACAAATTAAAATTTGGGAGAAGTTAACTCAAGTGGGAAGGCAGAGACATTCTGGCACCGGTTCATTCCAGAGGCCAACTGTGCATCCGTGTGATACCGCGCCTTGCAGCCAGCACAAGTGCAGGGTCTGGGGACAGATCTTATCCCATGTGTATTAAAAAAACAGGAACGAGGGGTTTCAGTGGTACCCCGCAGTTTCACGCCTTTGTGGAACATTTAGGACTACTCTTCAGATCAGAAGACCATTGTAGAGATATTTTTAATGTCTGTACTTCACTAATCTCAGGAGATCATTTGTAAATGATCATAATCTTCCAGCTCACTGCCCAACCATGTCTCTTTCTTCCAAGGGCTGCTGTGTTTGTTCATCTGCTCTTTACCAATCACCGGAGCTATTGTTTCCACTGGGCCTGAGCCTTCTCTGTTTTTCCATGTGTTTATTTTCTTAATCCCCCAAAGCGCAGAACTATGTTAGCATAATCCTTGTTTCAGTCCTAGACCACTGCCATCACTGATCTGTATGTAACCCTTTTTTATTCTCCTTTACTTTAAAATAATATAGTAAACACCTTGAATCTATTGCCTGACCTGAAAACTAGACAGTCACCTCTAATTTATATCTTCCTATATGTTCTTCCCTACCTCATCTCTTTCAAAATTACACTCACAGCATTGATCACTGCATTGTTTTTTTTCCTAGTTCTTTACCAAAAACCTTTTCATTTTTGTTTCTTTCTGGTTTTCTACTGTCCAATTTTACTTCCGTTTGACATTTCCAAAGGGGTGGTATGCCTACTTCTCTTCTGAGAATAAAAATACACTGTGGGGCCGGAGAGTTAGCTCAGTGGTTCCGGCGCCTGCCTCGTAAGCGCAAGGTCCTGAGTTTGATCCCAGTAACCACATACAATGCTGGGCATGGAGACTCACGCCCACCAGCCATCAATACCACATACCACAGTGCCAGGCGTGGTGGCTCAGGCTTGTCAACCCAGCACTCGGGAGGCAGAGGCGGGAGGACTGCTGAGTCTGAGGCTTTCCTGGGCTACATAGTGAGCTCAGGGCCAGCCTGGACTACAAAGCGAGACCCTGTCTCAAAAAAAACACTGTGACACTGATTTCCTCCTATTGTGCACACATCCACAATCTTAGGTTGTCTCTTTGCTTTAGGCTCTGTATGAGTCAGAGCTTACTAGAGAAACAGATTTAATGTGAAAATAACAAATATGTAGGAATTTACAAGTTTGGCTTACAATGGCCACCAGTAAAGTCAGATGTAGAAGGCCGTGAAAAGTCTATCTTCGCACTAGAAAACCAGAGGCTTTCTGGTCAAGACCTGGAGCCCACTGCAGTGTCCCATGCACGTGTGTGTCAGAGGCCGAAGGGTCTGTGCTGGAAGCTGAAGAGTCTGCCCAGGAGACAGTGTCCAACGTGAAGACTGGAGCTCCTCTGAAGAAACAGAGTGAATCTTCCTTCTTCGTTTCTCTTTTATACAACCCTCCCTAGAGTGAGTATTCCACATCCAGAACTATGTGGAACATAATTATATAACAGTAATTTAGTTAAGCATTTCAAGTTGACACAATCAACTAACTATCATGAAATCTTTATAATTTTTCCAGAATTTTGCTATCATCAAATTTCAGACATGGACATATTCTTCTACAATCCTTGGTTGTTACAGCTTGTGTCAACATGTCCCCTCAAAACCTCAAGAGGTCCTAAATGGAGAGTTTCAAAGGTGGCTGAATCTGGGGTGTGTGGTCCTGGGATTAAGGGGGTGATGATGAGAGTAAGGGTGTATGATTACTAAATTAGTCCACTGATTAGTTTGGCATAGTTCCGGGTTGGATATAGGAAGGCCCACTCTGAGTGTGGGCAGAACCACAGGTGGGTGGCCTAGAATGGGTGAAAGGGAAAGGCAGCTGCTGCTTTGCTACTTCACTGCTGCTGCCTTCTGCCTGCCATACCATAAACTGTTTCTCCCCTGTGATGCCACTGTGCCTTAGAGTCAGCCTCCTATGGACTGAAACCTCTACAGATGTGAGCCAAGTACACCTTTAACTTTGAGTATTTTGTCTCTGCAACGAAAAAAGTAACTAAGGCCTTCGTGTACAGACATGAACTTTTCTGAAGCTATAAATCTAAGATTGAGACCTCTCAATCATGGATTATGGGAATGTGCACATTCTTACAAGGTAATAAAAACTACTTTTGAAAATTCTAGAGCTATTTGAGGAGAAAAAAATGCTTTTGTGAGGGAAGAAAAAAAACTTCTAAAAACTAATCCTATTCTTTGCTTTGACTTCTAGATAGTTATTTTTACTATAAGGAAATTAGCCATATGCTGTGTTTGGCTTTTTCACAGAATGCCTCTGTATCATTTGTGAATAATGAAAGCATTTACCCATATAGTTCCAGAAAATCAGAAGCCACAATCACTGATCTCTTTTAGCAAGTTTCAGGAATAAGAATGGCAATAAGAACAAGTTGAATGCTTTCTATTGGCCACACCTGTGCTCACTACCTTACACGTTATTTAATTCTCAGGACAACCTTAGTAAGAAACTCCTATCACTATTCTCACTGCACAGCGAAGGAGACTGGGATTCAGACAAAGGAGTCCTAGAGGGTAGTCCGATGAGCACTCGAATTCCCCATC
>PVIC010052709.1:0-12080 GCA_004025085.1 Thryonomys swinderianus | reverse complement strand
TTTTTTTTTTTTTTTTTTGAGACAGGGTCTCACTTTGTAGTTCAGGCTGGCCCTGAGCTCACTATGTAACCCAGGCAAGCCTGGAACTCAGCAATCCTCCTGTCTCTGCCTCCCCAGTGCTGGGATGACAGGCGTGAGCCACCAACGCCCAGCAGCTTTTGATTTTTGTTGGCAGTTTTAATGTCTTTAAATGGTTAATAAATGTATTAAGTAGCAGGCATCTGCACTGTCTTCATATTTGAGTGCTGACTTCACCTGTCCAAAAACAGATAGTGCCTTTGTTACTTCTGAATACTATTATGCCAATTTATGTAAAAGAAATGACCTATTTTTATAAACAACTTATTTTATATGTTCCTTCATTGAGCATAATGATATACTATATAACATTGTTCTCTAAAGAATTATAACATGCTTTTGGGGAAATAATATCTATCCTAACTATAATAGGGTTGTTGAGAGTTAATAATAAATTTTACTGTTAAGGAAACTGAGGAATCTTAACTTGCGCTCTCGTGAGTGTGATGCATCAGGGCGGCTGGTGCTCTGTGGAGAGCGAGGCAGTAGCTGACGCTTGTGTGTGAGGGTCTGAACGGAAAGCTCTTCGGCTCACAGGCAGCAAGAGAAAAAACCAAGGATGAGGCAGCAAATAAAGCATGAAATAGTTTCCTTATTTAATTAATTAATTAATTAATTTGTTTTATGGTACCAGGGATCAAATTTGGGTCCTTGTGCTTCCCAGGTAGGTGTGGGAACACTTGAGCTAAATCCTCAGCCCCAGTTTCCTTTTTTAAATCACCTTTTAAAATTTTATTTATTTATTTATAAAAGCCTTTTATTTAATTTTGAAATTGGACAGCGAGGTTCTTGAATTGTTTCCCGTACTGTTTCCTGGAGTAAATATGATGGCTGTTCTGACCTAGTTTCCATACTGTCCCTGCATAATGTAGTTGTGATCTCTGCAAGCATCAAAGTGTTGCTTGGCCCAAACATAAGAGTAATAAATGAGTTTGGAAATCCCCAGCATTTTGTTTGTGTATTGATAACCATTTTACAGTGATTTTTTTTTTTTTTTGAGACAGGGTCTCGCTTTGTAGTTCAGGCTGGCCCCAGCTCACTATGTAGCCCAGGCAAGCCTCAAACTCAGCAATCCTCCTGCCTCTGCCTCCCGAGTGCTGGGATGACATGCGTGAGCCACCACGCCCGGCACTGTGGTATGTGGTGTTGCTTGCTGGTGGGTGTGAGTCACCACACCCAGCATTGTATGTAGTTACCGGGATGGAACTCTGGGCCTTGTGTTTGCGAGGCGGGCGCTGGAACCACTGAGATAAATCTCCAGTCCTTACGGTGATTTTTTTTTATTCATTTCAACAGATACTTATTAAATCTTTGCTGTGTGCCAGGCACTGCTTGGAGCTCTTGTTCTGTTGGAGCTTCTCACCTGGGAGAGGTGAGACAGCTGATAACACTAATGAAGAAGTAGCTATGTGTGGGCTGGAGATTTAGCTTAGTGATTTCAGCACCTGCCTAGCAAGCACGAGATCCCTTGCTCGATCCCCAGTGACCACATACTGTAAGGGTAAAGGGAGCTGAAAGTACTTGAGACCCAGGAACTTGGATAAAAGGAAGAAGTTTATTCCCTAGCAAAGGTCAGCCACGAGGGAAACAAGTCCCACTCAGCTTGACTGACTGACCCCAATTCTAATTTTACTACAGTTAATATAGAAACGGGGAGGTGACTTACTACTGATTTACAATCTTAGGTTCCACAGAGCTTTTTCCAGGTCCTTATCAGTTTCCTTGGTTACAAAGAGTTACTAGTAGATTAGTGAGTAGAGGGAGGAGACTGTGTAAAAGGTTGGGAAGTTAGAATTTACTACCTGCAGGTGTGCTGGGAATTAACAGATTCTCTAAGTGGGAGTCTCTTATCATTACAAAGCAACTAGAGGAACCAGGCTTCACAGGGTAAACAAATGGCTAAGTAAATTCAAGGCTACTCTCATTCACAGTTTTATCTCTGTAACTACTCAGAGGGAGGCCCCCACAGGCTGGCGCCAGCTCGGGTCCTGACTGCAGTCAGGCTTCCTGTGACAGTATAACAGTGCTGGGTGTGATGATTCACACCCACCAGCAATCAGTACCACTTACCGCAGTGCCCCACTTGTGGTGGCTCACGCCTGTATTTACAGCACTCTGAAGGCAGAGGCAGGAGGATTGCTGGGTTCGAGGCTGGCTTGGGCTACATAGTGAGCTCAGGGCCAGTGTGAAGTACAAAGCGAGACCCTGTCTCAAAAAAAAAAAGTCACGTGTATGGCAGGAGGTGGTCAGTTCTGAGGAAGAAGGAAGATGGGCTTCCTGTCTGAGTTGGATTGTGGGTAAGGTAGTCTAGTGCAGGTCCTTATTGAGAAGGTGCTGTTTGAAGAAAGATTAAACAGGGGCGAAGGAGGCAGCTGTGGAATTGCCTGGGAGGACACACGTTCTACACAACTATCTGTGCACCCCAGGCGGAGTGTGATCAGCCCGTTTGCTGAGCCAGGGAGAAACCCAGGCAGAGTGAACAAGGAGGTGGGGGGTGGGAGGTATGTCAGAGAAGTGACGTCAGGAACTTAGTAGGTACCGTGAGGAGCACATGGATTGTCATGGACACCATTTATATGATTTGTTTTTTTTTGTTTGATGGCTTCATTTTTTGAGACAAGATCTGGTTGTGTGGCCCAGGGTGGATTCAAACTCAGAACCTCCTGCCTCAGGCTCCCAGGTGCTGGCATTACAAGTATATACCACCGTAGCTGGCTTACGTGATATACTGAGTTCCTACCTAGTAAGGAAAAATATTGAGGAAAAAATTAAAGGAAAAAAATATTAAGGAGAAATTTGTTGAATTTCCTCTACATTCATTCTCCTGATGTTTTCAGCATCTTCTATGAGCCATGTGTTATTTATTATAGGTAGAAAAACCAGCTAGACATATGTAGGCAGACAGATAGGGCTGGCTCTTGAAAGACTGGCAAGAAAAAAAAGATGAGATAGCAGTGACCCACAGGCCTCATTCTCCTCGGATAAAAGGTCGTGATCCGGATCCAGATTCTGCTTGGAATTCAGTGATTACAAGTTCCACAGACAGCGGCCAGGACTTTGAACCGCCTGGAGGAACCCCCTGATAGGAAAGACCCTCTAGGGCTTGACTTCTCATTGGACCCTATTCAATAGAAGTTGCTGAAATAACTGTACTTGTCATATACCCACTTTCTTGCCCACTCACTTTCTGGAATCTTATTGGTAGCCCCCTATTTCAGACCCGCCTCACCTCGTGGCTTTGCTTTTAAAAGCCCTCTAAAAAGTGAGGTAGGGGGTTTACCCACTTTCTGGGTTCCCCTTTCTGTCTGTCTTAAGACAGAAGCTTTCTCTTTCAATAAAATTTTCCTACTCAAACCTCCATTGTTCCTAAAGTTCAGTCTTCAATTTTTAGAGAACACGAGCTCGCGTTTCAGGTAGGGAGTTAGGCCTTAACTCTCCTGCATCAGTGTTGTGCTAAGGGAAGGGAACAGAGTGAAGAGGCTGACGACAAAAACCAGCCACAGTCCTTGTGGAGATGGCTTTGTCTGTACGAAGTGAATTATTAGGTTTTATGTATCACTCCTGTGCCTGATTCTTTACATCCATTACCATACACAGTTCTGAGTATCCAGTAAGACAGATGTTGTTAACTTTGGATACAGCTGACGAAAATGAGGCCAGGAAAAGCTGGTAATTTTTCTAAAATTGTATATTTGGAACAAGTCAGAATGCCTAACTGGTAGGTGATAGAATTTAGTCCTCTGGCCGTGTGTCAGAGCTGAGCGGGAAGCTCATTAAAGCCATCAGTCCCGCGATCTCACTCCTGGAAATTTTGGTTTACCACGTTGACACGGAGCCCAGGAATGGACTTTTAATGCTCACAGGCTTCCTGTACTCTGGTCCTCTTGATACAGGGCCGCAAGTAATCCCCCAAATAAAGGCAACCTGCTAGATGTCTGAAGTGCAAGTTCATGTTCTCTAAAATGAAAGAATGTATTGTAGGAACAGTGGAGGCCAAGAGTAGGGGAAGTTCATTGAAAAAGAACGCTTCTGCCTAAGAGAGACGCAAGAGGCGCCCAAAGTGGGTGACCACTCACCTCCCCTGGGGGTGGCTATGGAGCAGAAGCGTGAGGCGCGGGGCTCAAGGTGGGGCAAAACCGTGGTCAGCCAGTAACGCTGCAGGCACGGCTGCTTAGGTCATATGGATTAAATGGAAATCCAGTGGGAAAGCAAGTGGCAGAGTAAGTGTGCAAGGATTTTTCAGTCAGGGAATTTTCCTGGGAGGGTGGGTTAAAACTTTGTGCCCCCACCCAGGTGATTGATACCTACTTAGAATATTAGTCACTATAGTTTATCCCGTGTGGGTGTGGTAGTCTCTCTCCTTTGTAATGTTGGCCTCCAGTGAATGTCAATTGATTTCATCCTTGTGGGCTCCTAGGCTGTCCTCCATGTTGGCTATGTAGCCCAGGCAAGCCTCAAACTCAGCAATCCTCCTGTCTCTGCCTCCCGGGTGCTGGGATGACAGGCGTGACCCACCACGCCCGGCACTGTGGTATGTGATATTGATTGCTGGTGGGTGTGAGTCACCATGGATTGAACTCAGGACCTTGCACTTGCAAGGCAGGTGCTGGAACCACTGAGGTAAATATCTGGCCCCCAGTTTGAACATTCTTACTCCTGTTTTAAAAGGAAATGACTTTATGCTCTAAAAAAAAAAACCTTTAAAAAATAATTTTCACCGTTTAGTATAATGTCTGCTACAAGATTTTATTTATTTGTTTGTTTGCTTGAGACAGAGTCCAAATTTGTAGCTCAGGCTGGCCCTGAGCTCATTATGTAGCCCAGGCCGGCTTCGAACTCAACAGCAGTCCTCCTGCCTCCACCTCCCTAGTGCTGAGGTGACAGGCGTGAGCCACCACGCCTGGCACTGTGATCTGTGGTAGGGGATTGAACTCGGGACCTTGTGCTTGCCAGCAAACTCTGGAACCACTGAGCTAAATCCCCAGCTCAAGATTTCCAGAGATATTCTTTGTGTCAACCAAAGATTGTCCTGTTATTCTTAGTTTGAGAATTTGATTTTTTTTTTTTTTTTTTTTTTGGGACAGGGTCTTGATGAACAGTGCAGGCTGGCCTTGAACTTGTGGTAATCCTCCTGCTCAACGACCTGAGTGCTGTTTCCTAGGAATTTTGGAAAAACATAGTATTCCCAGTCTGTTTGGTTTCTGCTTATTTGTTTTCTTATCTTTCTCTGGCGGTTACCCTGTTATCTCAGGTTTCTGCCGTGCTCTCCTGATGGAGCAGGTGGTGTGCAGGGGGCAGGCTCTGGCTTCTGGCCTTGGCTTGGTGTCGCATTCCCCGGAGGCCTTCCCACTCCAGCTGCCAAACATCCCACATGCCCTCTCAGTCCCTTCCCTACGCTGGTGTCTTCTGCTCAGCTTGTAGACTTCCTGCTGACAACGCCGTGGGGACAGGAAGGCGTGCGGCCCCAGGAGACTCCGGAGGAAGTCAGGGCTGTGACTGCAGCGGGAGGTTTTGATGTAAAGTGCTGCTGATGTAAGTTGTGGGCAATGATGAAACAGTGAGTGAAGCAGTTACTTAGAAATGCATGACCCTGGCTGAAAAATCAGAAAACCCATAAGGTCTTACTGTTCTCTAAGTTTTAAACCACAACAGAAGCCCTTTTAGAAGGTCTCTAAGTGACTACCAAGTGCTTCAGGAACAGGAAGTTATGGAGGAAACAGAGCTGTAGCGTGTCGAGGTTAGAAGAGTTCTGTTTTTTTTTTTTTTGTTTTTTTTTTTTGAGACAGGGTCTCGCTTTGTAGTTCAGGCTGGCCCTGAGCTCACTAGGTAGCCCAGGTAAGCCTGGAGCTCAGCAGTCCTCCTGCCTCTGTCTCCCGAATGCTGGGATAACAGGCGTGAGCCACCACACCTGGCACTGTGGTGTGTGGTACTGATGGCTGGTGGGCGTGAGTCACCACGCCTTGTACTGTTGTATGTGGTTACTGGGGACCAGGCAGGGACCTAGCGCTTGCTGGGCAGGCGCCGGAACCACCGAGCTAAATCTCCGGCCCAAGGTTAGAAGAGTTCTGGATGGGCCAACGCTGGCGAGACCGAGGTTGCGGAGAAACACTGAGGGCGGAGAGCAGCATCTGCCGTGGTTCAGCGGTGCCTGGCGCAGCATTCCCGCGTGCCCTGGACTGGCTGGCGCTGTCTAGGTCGCTCTAGGCGGCTCCTGTGTTGAGAGCCAGCATTCCCGGTGGAGGTGGCAGCGGGAAGGAGTTGAGGGAAGCCGTCTGTAAACACGAGTCTGGTGGGGAGTGGGGGGAGGGAGTGTCTGGCCTCTGGGGGAGCAGTGCTCGCGTTTTGCTTGCTTGCTTGGTGCTGGGTCCTCAACAAGTAGCTCAGGCATTTACAAGTTTGGAGTTAGTTGAAACCCCTCCTTCAGCTAGATGTCCTTACTGGTACATTTTTGTTACATTTTGGCGTTTTGAAACTTTTTGTTCCTTCTTTGCTCTTTCCTAGTAAGCCTCATTCTCCTTGCTTAGAGAGCTTTTTCAGGTACTTGTGTGTTTTCTTCTATGTGTGTATTAACTCAAGCCGTGCTGATTGGGCTGACGCTGCAGCAGCTTCGGTGCTGCCTGCCCCTTTGCGCGCAGCCGCCGTTCCAGCCGGGCCTCTGGGGTTTCTGCTAGTTGGGAGTTCTTGTTTGAGTTTGTCCTTGTTTGAATTACTTTCACTTTGTTTTTAAATTGACATGTAGCGAAATGCTTAATAGTTCTTGATTGGAGATAGTTAAGAAATTGAACTGTGTAACATCTTGCAAGCTTATGGCATGATCCTGTGTGAGACAGTTTAATTTTTTTTTTTTTTTGAGACAGGGTCTTGCTTTGTAGTTCAGGCTGGCTCTGAGCTCACTATGTAGCCTAGGCAAGCTTTGAACTCAGCAATCCTCCTGTCAGCAATCCTCCCTAGTGTTGGGATTACAGGTGTGAGCCACCACGCCCGGCACTGTGGTATGTGGTACTGATTGCTGGTGGGCGTGAGTCTCCACACCCAGCATTGTATGTGATTACTGGGATCGAACTCAGGACCTTGCGCTTGCCAGGCAGGCACTGGAACCACTGAGCCAATCCTCCGGCCCTACAGTTTAATTTTTAAAGAGGGGCTTATGATAATTTGCCTCAGCCTGATATTTTAAGATAATATTTTAAAATTTCCCACTACTGGGCCGGAGGGTTAGCTCAGTGGTTCCAGCGCCTGCCTCGCAAGCGCAAGGTCCTGAGTTCGATCCCCGGTGACCACATATAATGCTGGGCGTGGAGACACGCCCACCAACAATCAACACCGCATACCACAGTGCCGGACGTGGTGGCTCACGCCTGTCATCCCAGCACTCGGGAGGCAGAGGCAGGAGGATTGCTGAGTTCGCGGCGGCTTGCCTGGGCACCATAGTGAGCTCAGGGCCAGCCTGAACTACAAAGCGAGACCCTGTCGCAAAAAAAAACAAACAAAAAAATTTCCCACTACTGAAATATGAAATTTATAGGTGGTATCTGAGCAGATTCCTTATGTGTGTCTATTTTTTATGTAGGGTTTTCTTGACCTAGGTCTGTTCAGCGGGACTATTTTATATGTGCACTGGGGTCTTTTGAAAGAATTCATCTTATGTGAGCCTTTGCAAAGAACAGTTACTATTATAAGACTTAGAAAAATTTGTTATTCAATACCATATTTAATTTTTCTTGCCTTGTTTTACAGGATGGATAAGAGGGAAAACAACTATTTTAACTGTATTTGAAAATAATTGTTGGGTACTATAGGCTCTGAGGCAGTATGATCTTTGATCAATCAGTATAATAATTTTTTCTTCAAGTTGTTAATTTTAATAACAGATTTTAAGATCCTTGGGTTAAAAAAAGGATCTTGTGCAATCTCTAGTACTGCAAAAACAAAACAAAAAAGGAATTTTGTGGGCTGGAGAAGACAGTTCAGTAGCAGCACGCTTGCCTGGTTGTACATTTATGAGGCCCCACCACTGCAAAACCGAACAAAAATCTTTAATTAAATCTTTAATTTAGTGTCCCTCATGGCACTTAACAGCACTTGCTTAAAGTTAGAACCTGAAACAAACTACCAACTAAAAGCAATCCTGAACAAAGGTAAAGAAGTACCCATTAACGTGGGCAAATGAATAAGTCAGCTGTTTTGCTGCCCTTTGCTTTCCGGGCTAACATACTGGCCTGTTCTTTTAATCTAGGACTGTTTTTAAGAAATTCTGTGAAATTCCACGCTGTGTGTCTTACTTGAACCTTGGTTACAGTATGGGGGGTGCTACTTGGTAGTTTGGAGCACTGTGAGAACAGTTTGGTAGATTATTTAAAAGTGTAGGGAGGGGCTGGGATTTAGCTAGTGCTGCGCCTCCCTCACAAGCACAAGGTCCCGAGTTTGACCCAGGTGCTGGGAAGAAAAAAAGTGTATGGAAGAGGCTAACTATATCTGTCTTTTTTTTTTAGGAAATTGAAAATGGCCCTGCAGCTATGCTAGGTCTATAATGGGAAGTGTCACAGTTCGATATTTCTGTTACGGGTGCCTTTTTACATCTGCGACCTGGACAGTTTTGCTTTTTGTTTATTTCAACTTCAGTGAAGTGACTCAGCCATTTAAGAATGTGCCCATCAAGGGGTCCGGACCCCATGGGCCATTTCCCAAAAAATTCTACCCTCGTTTCACTCGAGGTCCAAGTCGAATATTAGATCCACAGTTTAAGGGAAATAAAGTTGACAATGAGATAGATAATCAAATTGAAGATCCAGAAAAAGGCCACCTGAAATTCTCTTCTGAATTGGGTAAGTGCATTTAATCTTTGCTCAAAGTGATATCGAATATTTAGTTATTAGATGTTTAATTATTCTTCAGATTTTTTTGCACAGACTAGAAATGTGCCACATACCCCCATACTGATTTGTTCTGCTTGGCAACTAGCTGAAATTGTATTACTTTTGCTGAGTTAGAGGGAGTTATATTCAGATTTTTTCCAGCTCTGACTTTAGTATTTGATGATGACTTGGGAGAAAATAAGATTCAGAGAAGAAAAATCAATGAAGAAATCTAGAAAGAAAATATTGTAGAACCTACAGGTGGTTTTTAATTGCTAGGATAATTTGATAAGGGAAAGGAATGTTTAAAGATGACTATATTTAACTTACTTGGAAGATAAAATTATAACAGCATAAACTGTTAGATTTAGAAATAAACTGAAGTAAATGAATTAAAAAAATAGTTTGTGAAATCTTAGTATAAAATGGAAAGCTTCTTTCTCCCCAAATTGTTGAATTCAAACAATACTCTACTATATATGTGAGCCATTTTGGTTATCTTCAAAATGTAAAAGAGTTTTGACTTCATGGAAACATCACAGTAGAAGCAGGGCTAGGGATTTAGCTCTGGTGCCTGCTTTGCAAGTGCAAGGTTCAGAGTTTGATCCCTGTGTGGGGGTGGGAGGACTTAGGAGCAAAGCATATAATACATGATTTGAGAGATTGCAAGAATTGTATGATAAGCAAATGTTAAAGCAGACATTTCATTTGGTTATAATTTTATAGAGGAAGTTTTTAGGACTTAATGATTTTATATTAGAAGAAGAGGATTAGAATTATCTGTGGAGGGCTGGGGATTTAGCCTGTGCTCTATGTGACACGTGTGGCACTGTACCTGCCTTAGAACTGCAAGGTCGAGTTTGATCCTGGTACCCTCCCAAAAAAGTGATATGTGGAAACAAACTAATAACTCCTGCAGCTTTTGTATTCTGTGTCTTCTAATATTTTCCCAACGCTTAACATTTTAAAAGTATGATTAGACAAAATTTTAGCTCTTTCTTCATGTTTATTTTAGTAAAACTTTTATAGAGAAGTAACACTGAATTTATATTTTGAGTGAAGTTCGTATTTGGGTGAAGAAGAACAGAACCTTAAAAATAGAAAGTGACAAACTCAATTTGCCTGAATAAAAAACTAAATCCTTGGGCCAGGTTTTAGCTCAGTGGTTCTGGTGTCTGCCATGTAAGCTCAGGGTCCCTTGTTCGATCCCCTGGTACCATACACCACAGTGCCAGGTGTGGTGGCTCAGCCTGTAATCCCAGCACTTGGGAGGCAGAGGCAGGAGGATTGCTGAGTTCAAGGCTTGCCTGGGTTACATAGTGAGCTCAGGGCCAGCCTAAACTACAAACTGAGACCCTGTCTTGAAACAAAACAAAAAACTCCTTATAAAAATCCTAAAGTAGGGGCCGGAGGGTTAGCTCAGTGGTTCCGGCACCTGCCTTGCAAGGTCAAGGTCCTGAGTTCGATCCCCGGTAACCACATAGAATGCTGGGCGTGGAGACACGCCCACCAACAATCAATACCGCATACCACAATGCCTATTGTGGTGGCTCATGCCTGTCATCCCAGCACTCAGGAGGCAGAGACAGGAGGATTGCTGAGTTCGCGGTGGCTTGCCTGGGCACCATAGTGAGTTCAGGGCCAGCCTGAACTATAAAGCGAGACCCTGTCTCCAAAAAGCAAAAAAAAAAAAAAAATCCTAAAATATTTTCAAAATATACTAGCAAAGCAATAACTGGATTTGATAGTTGCAGTAGGTAAATATATAAAAAGTTGTATTTCTGTCCATTAACAATGGCTCCCCCCAAAATTAAGAGCAATTCTGTTGACAGTAGCATTAAAAAGAATTAAATGCTTATAAATTTACCCAAGTGAGTGTATACTAAAAACCACAAAACAGTGCAGAATAGAAGGGAAAATAGACCAATACAAGTGGAAAGACAACTATCGCAGGGTGAGATGTCAGTGTGACCCAAAGCAGTGTATGGACTCAGTGCCATTTCTGTCAGAATCCTAGGGGCCCTTATTGGAAAAATGGACATGTTCCTGCCAAATTGATAAGGGCCACAAGGGGTCTTAATAGCCAAAACACTCTTGGAAAAGAACAAAGCTAGAGGACTCCTACTTAAAAATTATTTGAAGTTCTTGCAAAGCTGTAATAATCTAGACAGTTTTTACTGGTCTCTGGGTAGACATATAGATCAGTAGAACAGAACTGGGCATACAGATACATCCTGTGTCATCTGCGAGACCATTCAGCCGCAGTCATTTCTGTGGGAGTGTCCAGCACAGGTGAATCAGTGGAGCACCGAGGCAGGTGGCTGGGGCCGGAGGGATGCTGAGGGCCAGGGATTCCTAGGGGCAGCTACGTCACTTTGGGGGCTGTGCAGCACTGAAGGTGCTCAGTGTCAGTAGTATTTTTTAGCATACATGAAAATTGAAAAAGTCCTCTAAATTCCACAGAGAAAACTTAATTTAGAAGAAAATAGTACAAATCAATAGTTAAAAGCATGTTTATTTCTGAGAGATAGAGAATTGTGAGTTAACAGTTTGGGAAAAGAATCTGTGAAAAAGTCCATGTCAGAATATCAACATTTTCTCAGTGAATCTGCAGTTAATTATAAAATTAACTGAAATACTCCTCTGGCATGCTAATTAATTGGGATTTGGGTATAGTTTGAGCAGGAAAGAAGAAAAGTACGGTGAAATGATCATTTAATATGAATAACTTATTGCCAAGAGCTTGCTATTAGAAAATTGATCTTTCAAGATTTGGTGTGATATGGCACCCTGTTTGGTATATTTATTTAGGAATCAGGAATATTTATTGAGACTCTTGTGCCAGGCACTGTTCCAGCGACCAGGGAGCAAGCCATTCTTACTTGTTTTGAACGTAGCCGAAGCCTCCTGTCTCGTGGAGTTTCCAGCCTCAGGGAAAATATAAATTAACAGTTCTGTGTTGAGAAGGTTCCAGGCGATGGCTGTGACCAGCCACTGCTTGGCCTGCGCTGTCAGAGCTCTGTGGTTAAGACAACTGGTGCTGCTGGGGTTCTGGCCCGTTCAGTCACAAAAGGTGCAAACATTACATGGCTTGAGGAAGAGTCGTCCTGCTCTAAAGAAACCCATTTGTCTTTTAGACTTTAGTAT
>PVIC010052708.1:0-12083 GCA_004025085.1 Thryonomys swinderianus | reverse complement strand
GAAGAAGAAGAAGAAGAAGAAGAAGAAGAAGAAGAAGAAGAAGAAGAAGAAGAAGAAGAAGAAGAAGAAGAAGAAGAAGAAGAAGAAGAAATACTTTAATATGTGAAGTAAAAAAATGTTTTTGTGGTGTTTTGTGGAAGACTATTATTTCTTCTCATTATTCATTTCTCTTTTTCAGAAAACATCATTTTAATTCCTGCAGTTAATATTTCATCATTTCACTATGTTTCTGAATAGTATATTTATGCTGCTATTCTTGATTTCAATTTTCAAAAATCCACAATGACAATTTAGCTGGTCTCTTACCAGCCAACTCTGATGTGTGCTTCCCATTCCACAATTTTCTCTGGAGCATGACGGTATCAAGTTTACAGCATTTGGCATCAATGTTGATATTACATAGTAAATAACTTGTATGAAATGTTGTTTCCCTTGAAATAGTAATTATTTTTATTCCTTTTGCTTTTTTTCATACTGTAATGCACCAATAATTCATTTGTAAATTGTCCTTCATACTTATAAACATTCTGTCAAAATATGAAAAAAATCACATCCTTTGCTGCATTTTCTTCTTGAAAATGCCTCTTTGCCATCTTCTATCTCTTTTCTAAAATCTAGGTTGCTTGTTCAACAAACTCATTGCAAAACTATCATCTTCTGTTCTCTTGTGCCCAGTTTGTGGAAATTCTTTCTTAGCTACACACACGTCACCTCACATTTGTCCTAATGTATTTTAATGTTTTTTACACTCATCTCATTTTGGTGGACCAGTATTTTCAACAGAATCTTTGGAAAAGTTCAAGGTTGAAAATTTCTACACTCTCCGTGTCCACAAAAATTACTTCAATATGACTTTACAACTATTTTCATTAGGTCAGTCAAAGAATTTTAGGGTTTTTTTAATCTAAAATTGTTTAAATGGTTTCTCCATTGTTTTTGAGCTTCAGTTATGGCTTTTGGAGACAGAACTATTTTGATTCTAGTATTTGTTATGTGACTATTCTCTCTCAATATCTCAATCTCTTTCTGGAAACTTTCAGGATTTTCTTACAAAGGAGTTTCTCCTATGACATACTATTTTCAAGCCCTTTCATTTGAATTTGGAATTATGTATTCTCTGTTCTCAAAAAAAATGTTTCTTAGCTATTGTTTGCTAATTTTCTCCTTTCCATTTTCTTCACTATCTCTTTGCAGAATATCAGTTATTCAAATGCTATGGCTACTGGCCTTACATCGTCCTAACATCAGTAGTTTTATCTTCTATTTCTATCTTGTTGGCTTGCTTTTTCTGTCAAAGATCATCTCAATTGTATTTCAAATTATTTTGTTAAATTGCTGCTATCACCTTTTAAATACACAGTAGTTTTCTTATCTTCTCAGTTGTTATCTTTATCAATTTCTTTCTTAAATTGTAGATCAACATTTTCTCATTTCCACTGAGGATACTAATTAAATAAGTTTAAAATAGATACACACCAGTACCTCTAAGAACATTACATTATGGAGGTAGGTGTTCTACATAGTCAGCTTGCTTTTGTTTTGTTTTTGGAATCTGGATTTCATCTAGTTTATTGACAAAGTGAAACTTTTTGCTGGTACTGGAAAAAAGTAGTTGCCCCCTCACTAAACGTGAAACATGTGAGGTAGTAAACAGCATTTTAATGAATTTTCAAAATTCCTCTCCCCCTGAGTCTTGTGGCAGCCTCTGGGGCACCATACCTATATCTTTCATTTCCTTGACTAGTAGTTTGAATTTCAAATTTTTCTGGACCTGTAAGTTATTGGACACTCGTCTGTTTTCCCACTTTCACAAAAATGTTGGTGTCACACCTGCTCCCATTCTGACCATTCTTGGATTTCCACACATTTCTTTTAGTAACTTTAGAAATTAGTGGGATAATCCAAGAGTAAACCATGAATTTGTGTTCCCCAGAATGCCTTGGCTCTTGTCTATTTTTGACTTTCATAAATAATTCATTAGATAAAGGAACCACTTAGTATCAGTTAAAATCCTAATGAATTCTGATCTCTATAACAATAAAATCACATTAATTATGAATAAAGGCCATTCATGAAATTGATTTCCAATTAAGTATATATGTATTTCAGTTACGGCTCTGTTAGAAATGTGAACTAATTTGTCATGGCTACTTCTTACAGTTTTAATATATTTTTCTAATTTTGGGACATTTATTTTTATAACATTTATTTGGAAAATATTTTTTTATTATTAAGGCCACTAAGATAAAAAGTTTGCTTTTCCTATTTTATTATACCTTCAACTAACATTTTATATTTTGTGAAAATAATAGATATAGCAGGACTAAAACATCATTATACAGCTACAATTTATTTAAGTACACACAAAATTATCCAAAGAACAAAAATAAAACTTCTGAGTCATAGAAATGGCCAAAAAAATGAATTTATAGCTGGTTAAGTAGCATTTCCCTCCAGTCTCAAGGGCAACTATAATTTAAGACTTTGTTAATTTCTCCATGCTACAATAAATAAGGAATGAATATAAAATAAAAGGACATGATAAAGGACACAAGTCATTTCAGAGAGTTTTTAATAAATGATTAATTCACAATGCTGGCATGCTTCTGGCCTGAGGAATGGATATTACCTGCTAACATGGACCAGTTACTTGATAGTTTAAGGACTCAGGATGTAACTCAGTGCTACAGTGTGTGCTGAATGTATGTAAACCTATGGGTCCAGTCCTCAGCACCACAAAAACAAAACAAACAAAAACCTAACAATATCCAGGAACTAATGATATTCCTGAGGTTAGCTGATCTGCATACAGTTGTTTTCTTTTTGACGTGCAGCCACACCATGTCCAGAGCTTGGATGCTTTTGGAACATTGTAAGCTGTTCTTTGACGCCGTACTATTTCCATTCATGCTGCATCAATATTTACTTCGCAACTCCATTGAATCCCTGTAAACTTGCTACTGCCTAAAT
The DNA here is from genome assembly GCA_004025085.1 of Thryonomys swinderianus. NCBI lineage: Eukaryota > Metazoa > Chordata > Mammalia > Rodentia > Thryonomyidae > Thryonomys > Thryonomys swinderianus. The sequence continues at coordinate 9,113 of PVIC010052708.1, read as the reverse complement.
CTCCTGCATTTGCAGTATCATGATTGCCAGTCTAAACTTGAGACTATTGCTGCTCATTGAATAGAGCGAGTATTACCATGACGCAGAGGATTAATGGCAACGTGTCTTTCACTGCAGTACATTTATTTAAAAATTTGAAGTATTCACCATAACTATGGATCAAAGGCTTGCACATTAGCCTTTCCTCCCTAGAGTTTGACTGGCTATAAAATAATCTTTACCTCTTTCTCTTGATACTGTGAGAAGTGCCTAATGATTTCCTCTTAAGCACTTTCCACATGAAACTTTGATGTTCTGAATTCATGATTATGTGTCTTCTCTGTTCTATTTTCCTGAAAGTGTGAATTCACATTTGTGAATTTTAACACTGAATTATTTGCCAATTAAAATGTATCTTTTTACACTTCAATTTTGGGTGTATAATTATACTAATACACTAATTATGTGCTACCAAAAATATCTTGGAAAAACTGTTAGGCATATGGAGTGATAATGTATTATTTAAATTTTTGGTAAAAATTAAAAGAAGTGTGTTGTTTTCATCATACAGTGAAAGATTAGTGACAGCGTGAAGCATCTAGAAAATTATATTCAATCATACTTTCCTGCAGCTGTGATTGTAAAGACACAGTGTACATGATTTACTTATACTTGTTTTTTTTGAGACAGGGTCTCGCTTTGTAGTTCAGGCTGGCTCTGAGCTCACTATGTAGCCCAGGCAAGCCTGGAACTCAGCAATCCTCCTGTCTCTGCCTCCCAAGTGCTGGGATTACAGGCGTGAGTCTCCACGCCCAGCACTGTATGTGGTTTCCGGGGATCGAACTCAGGACCTTGCGCTTGAAAGGCAGGTGCCGGAACCACTGAGCTAACCCTCCAGCCCCTACTTATACTTATTTTTAAAATTAATTTTATGGTCCACTTTTTTACTTTTATCTTTATTGGTACATTGTGTATACATATCATAATCACACTCAATATTGGGAATTTTTACCAGTATATGACATGATTTAGTTCTTATTTTTTCCCATTTGGCCCATTTTGATATATGTAAGGATCACATTCATCATAGAGAAATTGCACCTGTATGTAGCTGACCCTAATTCTCCTTTTTTGATAAAATTGCAGATTCACAGGCCTTAAACCTGTGGACCATGATTTGGTGGTAGTAAGTTTGCAGATAAGATGCCAAATGTGACTTAAAGAAAAGCAAGATGTGGTATGCTCAATCCACAAGAGCTTTCCTCTCTTTATAGAAGCTGAAATCAAATAAATAGTGGAAAATAGATCATAAATATGGCCATGCCCTAGCCTTCTGCTGCTCAGAAGGATATACCTAAGAAGGAGGATAATAGAAATTGTGAAATAGGAAATATTAAAAGGGAAAGTGGTAGGGGAAAGTAATGAGGGGAAAGAATAAATATGATTTGGAAATAAAAAAAGAACATGTATATAAGGGGTGGAGGGTTGTGGAGTGGGTAGAGATATGGATAAAAATGAGAAATAATTGGTGTTATATACTGAATTGGTGTACAAATTCCCCAATGTTAGTGTGATTGTGAGCTGTATATAAAATGGACCAATAAAGAATTCAATTTTTAAAAAGATTTTTAAAAACCCACTCTTTTGTTATGAAATGAGAAAAAAAGATGATATTGGAAGTGTTCAGGGCAAGGGGTATGATTATCTCTGATTTGAAACTATACCACAAACCACTGTGATTAAAAAAAAAAGTAAAAGGCATAGTACTGGCAAAATAACAGACCTGAGAATCAGTGGAACACATTAGAGGATCCAGAAACAATTCCAGATACACTAAGCCACTTCATCCTTGACAAAGTAGCCAAAAACCCTCGATGGAGGAAAAGATAGCTTCTTTAACAAATGGTGCTGGAAAATCTGGGCTTTAACCTACCAAAGACTAAAGCTAGATCGAACTCTTTCACGATGTACTAAACTAAAATCAAAGTGGATTAAAAGCCTAAATATTAAAACAGAAACTCTGAACCTGCTCCGAAACAGATTAGGTAGTCCTCCTAGAGACATTGGTTTAGGGAATGACTTTATGAACAAAACCTCTATAACACTAAAACTAGAAGAAATCGTGAATGGGATCTCATCTTACTAAAAATCTTTTGCACAGCAAAAGAAACTACTGGCAGAGCTAAAAGGCAACAAACAATGTAGGAAAAATATAATTACCAGCTGTTTATCAGACATAGAGCTATTGTCCAGAATATATAATGAGCTTGAAAAAAATCAGCCCCTCAAATTTAAAGACCCAGTTCAAAAATAGGCATCTGAAATGAACAGAACTTTTCAGAGGAAGATGTAAAAGCACCTATTAAAAATGTGAAGAAATGCTTAATGTCACTGGTCATTCAAAAGATGCACATGAAAAAAACACTGAGATTTCATCTCGTTCCCCTAAGAATGGCTGCTATTTCTAAATTAGCCAGCAAAAAATGCTGGCAAGGCTGCAGAAAAAGAGAACCCTTCTCCACTCTTGGTGGGAATGTAGACTGGTACAATCTCTATGGAGGTCAGTTGGAAATTCCTCAAAAACTAGAATTAGAGGTCCCATTTGACCCTGCTATTCTGCTGCTGGGGATATACAGAAAAGAATTACAAGATTCATATCACAGAGACATACGTGCACCCATGTTTATAGCAGCTCAGTTTATGATAGCTAAATCTTGGAACAACTCAAATGCCCATCAAGTCTAGACTGGATAAAGATGTGCTTTTTTTAAATAAAATGGAATATTACCCTGTCCTTAAGATGATAATTTTGAGTCATTTATACTTGGACCCAGCAGCTCCGGGCCCGCCGTGCCGTGAGTCCAGCGGACTGGGGAACTTACAGCGGACGGACCGGACCCAGCAGCTCCGGGCCGCCGTGCCGTGTTTCCAGCGGACTGAGGAACGAGTCATTTATACTTAACTGGACGTACCTTAAGGAAATACTCTAAGTGAAATAAATAAGTCACAGATATGTAAATATCATATCTTTTCTCTAGTATGAGAAACTGAGACATCAATGATTTCTAGAACACGAGATAGATATTATGGAATAGTAAATATTCAAAGGGAAGTAGAATTTAAGGGTAAGTAATGAGGGGAAAGAAAAAATTGACGGTATCATTTTTAAGAGCTCTGCTTTTGGTCAGTTCCAATGTTTACTATTTATAGTAATTTTAATGATTTCCAATATATCAGTCATTTTCTTTCATGAATTGCACGTTCAGTGTTTTATCTCACAATTCATCTTTATCCCTAAGTCACCTAGGTTTTCTCCTACATCATCCTCTAGAAATCTTGCAGTTTTGCTTTTATGTTTAGAACTAAGATCCATTTTTTTTAAAATTCTTGGTTTTAGTTTTTTTTTTTTTTTTTTTTTTTTTTTTTTTTTTTTTTTTTTTTTTTTTTTTTTTTTTTTTTTTTTTTTTTTTTTTTTTTTTTTTTTTTTTTTTTTTTTTTTTTTTTTTTTTTTTTTTTTTTTTTTTTTTTTTTTTTTTTTTTTTTTTTTTTAGTGTGGATGCCCAGTTTTCTAATACTGTTAGTTGAAAAGATTATATTTTCTTCATTATGCCATATTTCTTTTTGTCAAAGATTAGTTAAGTAAATATATTTTGGTCTATTTCTAGGCTCTATTCTGTTTTGCTCATCTATTTGTCTGTATTTTTAACCATTATAATATCATCTTCCTCACAAACTAGGAATAAAGTCCCATTCAACCCTGCTATTCCCCTGATAGGAATATACATGAAAGAATTAAACAATTCATATCATAGCAACTTATGTGCACCCATGTTCATAGCAGCTCAGTTTATGACAGCTAAATCTTGGAAGCACGCCAAATGCCTATCAACTGGAGACTGGATAAAGAAGATGTGTGTGGCGGGGGTAATGAAATAGAGTATTACTCTTCCGTTTGAGTCATGTATACTCAAATGGACATACTCCTAAGTGAAATTAATAGGTCAGGGATGTGTAAATACCACATTTTTTCTCTGATGAGAATCTGAAGATATAAGTGAATTCTAGAATGTATAATAGAAATTGTGAAATATAAAACATTCAAAGGAAAAAGAGTAGAAGTAATGAGGGGAAAGAAAAAATATGATGTTAAAAACAAAAGAAGGAAAGCGTATGTATATAAGGGTTGGAGGTGGTGGAGTGAATAAGAGAATGAGTAAAAATGAGAATTAAGTAGTGGCATATATTGGTGCAAATTCTCACTGTTGCATATAAAATGCACCAATAAAGAATTCAGTTTAAAAAGATACACATTTTCTCTAGTTGGTTACCTCAAGACCTACAAGAACAATAGAATTAGATAGAATGCCCTTCATCTAACTGGGTCTCATTAATCTTATGTGTCTTTTATCTTATTTCTACAAATAATTTACATAAAACCAGCTTTGCATCATGATTACAAACATTTCAATGATTTAATGTTGCTGTTTGTATAATCATCATTTTAATAATTGCTACAGCGACTGTCAACAAAACAATATCAGTGTTCTCTGTTTAATCAAAGCTCCAATTTTTATTATATATCAATATTTATTCTGATTGGTTGACCATCTTGAGGCATTTACAATTCATTCTGGAATTTTTTCATGTATTTTTATTTATTATTCATTGTAGTTGTCTTGAAATAGTCTAAGTAGCATTGTCAAGGGACATTTTTGGGTTTATTATACATTATATTACAGTTTTATCATGTCTGATGAAATTACCCTACTCTGGCTTATTTTATATGCTGTAATAGCAACTCTTTTTTAAATACAAAGGAGAATAGCTCATTTGTAGAGTGTATTTTTTGATGAGGTTATTATTTAGATCAGTAATTTTATGAGGATTATTATGTAATTTTTAAATTTCTAATACATATAACACTTTAGACCACTAATTCTGAATCAAAGCTAAGACTTCATAGCCTATGTGATCATAAACTTGATTCACTGTAATTTTGTTGTTTTAGTTAGTAATATGATACTACACCATAATTAAATAACCCCCTAATAATGGATAACAGATAGAAAATAAAATAATTAAAAGTGAAAAACATGCTGTTTCTAGGTAAGCATATGGTTAATTTTATATTTAATATAAATTTATAACATCTAATATTACAAACATTATAGTACTATTATAAAATATGGAAAAGAAAAGAAAGATAATAGAGATGATTTCTAGACAAAATTTTCATTTTGAGAATAACTCTGATTTGGTTATTGTTTAACAATTATCTTAGTGCGATTTATAGCAACCATTATACTTTGTCACCTGTTATTTCATTGATGACAGGGATCTTAGTAGCTGATAACAAACCAGCCCATCAGCAGCCTCAGTCATAACTAATACACTAGTACTTGCAACCACTTCAACGTGCACAGTGGCTTGAATTCAGTCATATGATTTCCTTCTCTAGGATGCTTATATGTACAGATAACATAATGAGCTCCCACCCAAACACTCACTTTATAATAATACTAAGTGTCTGGCCACATAAAGAAAGTTTATACGCTCCATTTAATTTATCATCCCTCCGAACATTCAAACTATTGAACAATAACCAGTTGTATTCTGTTAGTTTTTAAAAGGTGGTTTCAAAGTCACTTTCCCAAGTTCTCACAGATCAATCGGATGAATGACTCTTTGGAATGAAGTAATCCCTTTGACAGGGTGGGACACACTACGACCCCGTAGCATTGTCCAGCTCTCAGCCAGCCCTAGCTAGCGCACCAGAGTCTGCAGAGGCCAATCTCCAGGGTGGATTAAACAACCAAGCCATTATATCCACCAAGAGTGATATTTTTCTGACTTTTTCCAGAAAAATAGCTACCAGAGTACCTATCACCTGAACCTCCATAAACTAAAAGGAAATAGTCATAAACAAATATTGCGAGTAGAGTTTATCAACCTGACCCTAGATGATTATGCCAAATTCTAGCGGCCTCCATGAATCAACAATACATTCAAAAAACAGATGCACAAATTTTATGAAATTATGAAGATTACATGAGATAGTTTCTGTCAAACGCTTTGTGCCATGGCAAGCACATTCGAATCACTCTAAGATGTACTTTTTCTGTCCTTCTCCTTGCAGAAGTGTGCATAGCTAAAGTGATCCTAGCTTTCGTTATTCTTTTCCCTCTCATTGTCCAAGTTTCTCATCAGGTGCAGTCCATGGATTTCTGATGTTAACATCAGCAGTAACACCTGGAAACTTGTGAGAAATTCAGACTTTTAAACCTCATGCAGCACTTAGCTTTTTCAGAATCTGTATTTTGACAAAATTCCCCAAGTGAACTGTACATTAAAGTACCATTTGTACTAATTTCCTATAATAAAGAATGTTTTATTTAAGGATGTGGGCACTGGGAAAATAAATGTGTCTCCTCTTTTCTAAGCTCAAAAATTGTAGTTTTGTCCAGGCATGGTGGCTCACGCCTGTAATCCCAGCACTCTGGAGGCAGAGGCAGGAGGATTGCTGAGTTTGAGGCTTGCCTGGGCTACATAGTGAGCCCAGAGCCAGTCTGAACTACAAAGCGAGACCCTGTCTCAAAAAAAAAAAAAAATTGTAGTTTTGGATAATGGCAGGAAGTGGAATATGTTAATAATATGTATTCAGTTATTAAGAAAAGGATATTAAATATCTGAGTATCCTTGGGGATTTATCTTTTTATCCTTACAATTTTATCTGGTTTTAGGCCGGAGGGTTAGCTCAGGGGTTCCGGTGCCTGCCTTGCAAGCACAAGGTCCTGAGTTCGATCCCCAGTAACAACATACAATGCTGGGCGTGATGACTCACGCCCACCAGCAATCAATACCACATACCACAGTGCCAGGCGTGGTGGCTCACGCCTGTAATCCCAGCACTCGGGAGGCAGAGACAGGAGGATTGCTGAGTTCGAGGCTTGCCTGGGCTACACAGTGAGCTCAGAGCCAGCCTGAACTACAAAGTGAGACCCTATCTCAAAAACAAAACAAAGCAAAACAAACAAGCAAAAAACAATTTTATCTGGTTTTGTCACATATATTTTGAAGAGCCATCTTTAGTTGTACATGTTTGGAATTACTTTCTCCTAAAGAACTGACCCCCTTTATCAATATTAAATGGTAATACTGCTAATCCCTGGTAATATTCTTTGTGCTGCAATCTACATTGTCTAACATCTGTTGACCTGTTGTGGCTTTCATCTTATTATTAACTTTAACATGGTTTATCTTTTTGTATCCTGTGATTTTAACTAATGGTTTCTTCATATTTAAAGTACATTTCTCACAAGCATGCAAGTTGAGGCTTGCCTTTGAATACAATTTGACATATATGCCTTTTGAGATTATTTACAGGTAGGATTATCATGTTGCAATTTATTCCATTTGAACATTTTTCCTCTTTTCTTTTTTCTGGCTTATGTTTTAATAAATTGAGTTTATTGATAAATTTTAGGAATACATTATGATCACATTTCTCATTGGCAATTTGCACCTGTACATATTATATCCTTGTGAACAAAGCCTCAGGATCAAGGAAACTAGCAGGAAAAAATCAACACCTTGGTTCTCATCTTATTAAAAAGCTTCTGTGCAGCAAGAGAAACAAACCAAGAGAGTGAGAAGACAACCTAGAGTGTGGGGAAAATAATTTAACACCTATTTGTAAGGGAAAGGGCTACTATGTAGAATATACAAAGGACTAAAGAAAATCAGAATTCCCAAATTTAAAGACGCAATTCAAAAATGGGCATCTGATATTAATGGATATTTTTCAGGTGAATAAAGTAAAAGCAGCAAAGAAGCCTATGAAAAAATGTTCAATATCATTGGTCATTCAAGAGATGCAGATAAGAACATCAGCGAAATTCCATCTCAATCCACAAAGATTTGCTATCACAAAATCAACCAACAACAGAGGCTAGCTGGGATTGGAGAGAAAGGAACCCTACTCCACAGTTGGTGGGAATGTAGACTGGTGTGATCACTATGGAAATCAGTGTGGAGATTCCTCAAAAAACTATGATTAGATGTTCTATTTGATCCTGCTGGGTATATTCATAAGAAAATTAAAAGCATCATACTACAGGAACATGTTTATAGCAGTTCAGTTGGTAATAGCTAAATCTTGTAAATAGCCAAAATGTGCATCAACAGGAGGCTGGATAAAGATTTTCTATTTAATAAAATGGAGTATGTAGAATGATAAATCAGAGACATTAATAGCTAAATGGAACCACCTTGAGGCCATACTCATAAGTGAAATAAATAGGACACAGATGTGTAAATACCACATCATTTCTCTAGTGTGAAAAACTGAAATTGTAACAAAAGTCAAAATGTATGATAAGTATTGTGGAAATAGAAAGAAAATATTCAAAGGGAAATGGTAACTGGGTGGAGACAGGGTAAAGGAAAGAAGTGAAAGAAAACAACTGATGGTAAAAAAGGGAGAAACTAAAACAAATATTATGTGTATAAAGGGTTGGAAAGTTAAAGGAAGGCCAGGACAATGGGAAAAAAATAGAACAATTAACTTTGTAAGTTTTAGCTCCAACTGAAGAATAATCTTAATAAAATTAAGACTTTTTAATAAATTGGAGGTTTTATATTAGTGATCTTACATAAGGATTGCTAGAATTATTATATAGAAAATCATATCCAAATGAATTTGAATTTGGATATCTAAAACTGCTCCTCATGCAGTGTTCAAAAAATCCTCCCTTGTACCAAAAGCTACATTTCAGTGCCAAAATTCTATTCTTACTAACACTACCACAGACTTCTTAGGATTTCAAATTTTATATGAGGTTAATTAAAATAATAGTTCTATTATTCTACTATATTCAGTATTGTCCTACAACAACATGATAAGGTTAAAAGTAGTTTCATAGGAAAATTTAGACACATCAAATTATGGTTAACTGGAGACTGGATAAAGAAGATGTAAGGTTTATTATTTTTTTTATAAAATGGAGTATTATTGGGGCTGGAGGATTAGCTCAGTGGTTCCGGCGCCTGTCGCGCAAGCTCAAGGACCTGACTTCGATCCCCGGTAACCACATATAATGCTGGGCGTGGAGACACGCCCACCAACAACCAACACC
>PVIC010052707.1:0-12082 GCA_004025085.1 Thryonomys swinderianus | reverse complement strand
ATGGCAAAGGGGACTTGGTATCTTCAGTTGGGGAAAAGCAGCTTTTTAGTGAAGAATTTTTGTCTTTAATTACCTATGGAAAAATTGAACAGATATTAAACTCTGCTTTAACTAATTTTATTACTAATTACTTTGTGTAAGACTGTATTTGATAAAAATTCTTTAGCTAAAGGTATTTTAAACCTACTGACCTCATCGTTACTGGCTAGGATGGATTCTAGACTATATATAAGAAAGAAATTCATTGTGGCTGTTACTCGAGCCCACTAATAACTGTCACAATGTTAAACTTCTTCAAGGCCTTCTAGAAAGGAGGTCCTCCACCAGCTTTCTAGGTTTTACCAATTAGTTGAGGCTTCTATTCATATCTATATCTATACCTAATCTATATCTATATGTAATGAATTGAGAAAGTATAGATCTTCTAGTGTTAATAGCTTTGGTTTTGAATATTAGTAGCTATCAGGTTTTTGTTTTCATGATACTAGGAATTAAACCTAGGATCTTTGCATTGAGCTATACCCCCAGTCCTTTCTAACTTTATTTTATTTTGAGATGGGGTCTGTTCAGTTGCCCAGACTGGCCCTGGACTTGTGATCTTCTGTCTCAGCCCCTCAGGATGCCCGTGTCCTCAGTGACCATCACGTGCCAAGCACATCAGCTCCTTCCACATTTTCAGTCTTTCTTGCCGCTTGGAGCCCACAGTCTCTGGGACGTGTGGAGGCCTCTTCTGGCCATCGGGGAGTGCGCTGCAGGCTCTTCCTTGCTTTCCACCATTCTCTGCCATTAGTCACTTTCCATGTCATCAGCTCAGCATGCTGTACTTGAAATTAAAGTCGTGAATAGTCAGGAGTATTTTTCCTGGAAGAAGTTTTCTTGAGACTTGCATTGCAGCAGTAGGAGCAGCACATAAGCTTATCTGCTAAGGGCATGAGGAAGTTTCTCAGCAACAAAAAGGGAGGATTGTATGTGTGCAGATGTCAGAGTTCCTGTCTGGTCACTGGCAGCAGAGGTGCCCTCACAGACGAGCTGAGGAGGGATGTGGAGGGGCAGAATCATCTGGAGAGGTCAAAGGGGGATGAGTGTGCGACTCAAGCCTGCTGAGGCTGATGCAGACACCTTCCAGCACAGCCCTGGGTGCCGGACGGAACTGGTGATTGGGGGAACCATGAAATTCAAACACTTTGGAGGGGGCATCAGGCAGGACCTTCTCTTCTGTCGGGAGGGAGAATGGGGGAGTGGGAAGAGGGAAGAGAAAACTTTGCACCCTGCTCCAAAAGATTTCCACGTGTCAATTTATTTAATTTTTGACATATTCATATGAAATCGGTATTATTTATTTCTTTTTCTGGATGAGAAAATTGAAGCCTGCAGCTTTCCAGCACAGTAACAAAACACCTGGGATAATTAGCTATCAGGGAACTGATCAGAGCCCCAGTTACCTGGGCAAGGGTACGATGAAGGATAAGAGATGGAAACAGTAATTTAGAAGGGGAAGGTGTCCAGGGGGAGATGTGCCTATAGTGGACATTGCTGACGATCTCTGGCCTGGGTTGACCCACTGTAAGAGCTAAAAGCACTGGGGTGAGGAGGTGCACAGATGTCAGTAAATGGGTAACTAATGAGTAGTGGGGAACAAGATTGCCGAGGCACAGATCCCCCTCTTGATGTTCTATGCATTGTACTCGGCAGAAGTGATCTTACCCTGGGAGTGCTGGTGCTTATGGAAGCCTGTGTTTTCATTAACTTTTCCATTTCCAAAGAAAGTTATGTTGGCTTTGGACTTTCCAGGACCCAAGTCACGCAGCCTGGTCTCCAGCAGTCGAGCATAAAGAGTGATGTTTGTTTTGCCCAGCACTTTTGGAATTTGCAGTTCATCAGGGGCCCTGCCCAGAGTGCTGCAAACCCATGTGTTATGGGAGGAGCTCGTGGTAAAGTTGAAGTGGCCATCTCTCCACCAAAATGTAAACAGAAACGAGGAAAGCACTGAGGTCCTACTGACTTCTTTCAGTGTGTACTCTGACTACCAGAAGACTTCCCACTAGGCTTCAGCAGCCCCCGTCAGCATTCTGTGGGCAGAAAGTCTTTAACATGGGGATGGGCCTTGTCTGGCCTGGCACCTGCGGGTGTAGAAGGCTCCTGCTCAGCTCCATGTGGGATCTGTGTCCTTCCTGCACAGAGGAGGCGTGGAAGCAGAACCTGGTCCTATCTATGTGGGACACTGTAGTGGGTACCGTGTTTAGAGAGTGTTTTTTTTTTTAATAATTCACCTTCTCTTGTGTTTGTTTATTTTGAAATACATTTTTTGTGATTCTCTAGTAAGAAAAATGTTTCAGAAATTAGCATGCATATTTCTGAACGTTGGTTAGCTTAGTAAGATAGGATTTACATTGATTTCTTACCTCATTTTAATTATTTGGATAAATATTCATTTTATGAAAAGGTAAACTTGGGGCCAGGGATTTAGCTCACATGGTACCATACTTACCTTGGAAGCACAAGGACCTGAGTTCAATGCCCAGTACTGAAAAAAAAATGATAAACTTAGCTGTTGTTAAAATATGGTTACTGCTATTCCTTACTCTATCAAACCCTATCTTTTCAGATAGAGGTTTTTAAATCTGAGGAACATTTTACAGCTGAAACAGTTTGAGGACATTTTCTAGATGATAGAATTATTGGGGAAGTAGAGCAGACAATGGATTTTTAAAAAGGAGAAACAAAGAAAGCAAAGAATAAAGAAAAGAACCAAAGGTAGTGATGTTTGGTTTCTAATGAGTAGAGAATCTGATTCTATGAAATAGTTTACAAAGGAAATCTCTTCAGCTCGAGCCATGCACCAGACTAATCCATGGCTTTTCTTATGCTCTCATCTTGATCTTAGGAAATAAATACAGCTAAAAATGTTATGATTGGGCCGGGCATAGTGGCTCATGCCTGTAATCCCAGCACTCGGGAGGCAGAGACAGGAGGATTGCTGAGTTTGAAGCTTGCCTAGGCTACATAGTGAGCTCAGAGCCAGCCTGAACTACAAAGCGAGACCCTGTCTCAAAAAAAAAAATGTTATGATTGGTACATATGAAGGTAAAACTTCAAAACAAAATGGCCCTGCTAATATATTTACATATTTTGTTTCTTAAACACAATACATTTCTTAATAGATTTTTATTTGCAGTATAATAGTATTGAGTGAAATCTATCCTATGCAAATGAATTATGGCAAGTGCCCATTAATACTACATTAAATGTGCCTATACAGTGGAAAATCATATAGCAGTTAGAATGAAGCTCCATATCTACATACTGCATAAAAATGGTCCTTACAGGAGTCATGTTGAGCAAAGAAAGCCAAACACCAAAAAGTATGTAGTGTGCAATCATACATGCTACAGACTTATATTTACATGAGGGTAGAAAACTAATGTATGCTGTTATCAGTAAGCAAAGAAATTCCCAGTGGGGAGAGAATAATGATCAGGAGGAGATGAGGGTTTAGGATGGAGTAACGCTCTGACCTTTGAACCAGATGGTTGGTGTATGCCGTGTTCAATGTACGGTAGTCACTGCAGTGTGAGAGGGTTTGTGCACATCCTACTGATCCAGAGTGGCTTTTTGATGTAATTCTACCTGTTATTCAGTTAACTATTCACCAAAAGTCAAATCTAAATAACGCAAGTTGGAGAACATGATAAACATACTGATGGGAAGTTTAGGCACCAAAATTAGTCTTTTAAAATTAGGACTTCCAAGAAATCAAGTGTTACCATAGTTCATGAATTATGTAACATACTTATCTTAAATTTTATCATATTTGAAATAGAAAATATTTATACATATAATTCATAATATTTTATGATTAGAAGAGGGTTTTCTTCCTTGATTATATATAAAATAATGGTACAATACAAATCTGTATGGAATTTTATGAATTACGGTGTTAAAATCTACATTATGTGATACACATATCTAAGTGTATGTAAGACATGTAAAATGAGTTCATTGCTTTTGTTTTTACAATATTAAATTTAATAGCACTTTATAATTTTTTCAAAATTAACTTGGAAAAAATCAATATATAGAAAATAAAAATTTTGGGATACAAAATGAGGAAAGATTCTGCCGGGCATGGTGGCTCATGCCTGTAATCCCAGCACTTGGGAAGCAGAGGCAGGAGGATTGCTGAGTTCGAGGCTTGCCCAAGCTACACAGTGAGCTCAGGGTCAGCCTGAACTACAAAGCGAGACCCTGTCTCAAAAAAAAAATGAGGAAAGATTCAAATTATCTGATTCAAAAATACATTCTAAAAATATGGAATTGAATTGGAATGGGTGAATAAAATACTAATAAAAATACTCAACAGTGTTATCCAAAAAAATTCTCAAGTATATGAGAATATAGTGTGTGTTGAAAGTGTTATTTCACATTGGGGTGGAAGGTTCAAGGGAAAAAGTCACTGCAATGTGCCTGGCCCTTCAATCTGTAATGCTTAGTCTGTGCATCTGAGGATTATACAAGAGAGACAGGAGGTTCCTGGGTTTGGGCTGATGACAGAAAAGATCGTCAACATCATTGACTCCAGGACAACTCTCTTTCCTTAAGAGGTACTTACACTTGCCTGAGAAATCTTAACTCCCTGCAGGCAGCAGCCCAGTGTGACTTAAAAATAAACATTTTTTATAAACATCAGCTTAATACTGCATTGTGGATCTTCAGATTTCAAAGGAGTCTTCCAATGTAAGTGTTGAAATTAACCGATGCACTAAAATAAATATGATGGAGAGGTTTATTTGAGCTTGTTTTTTAAATACAAAACTTCTTAAAGGGAAATGATAAAATCCATTTCCAAAAGAAACTGTTCTTATTAATGGAGCATATGTCACTCATTGGACACTGCACTGATTACTCTGTCAGATGAAAAAAAAAAGTTAGGTCAGGAGAAGAAAACTAAAAATTTCAATTACATTTGCAGCAGCAGCTGAAGAGGAACAAAATCAATGAAAGGAGCATACTTATTAGAGACCTGCAGTTGCCATAAAACTGAAACTAAATCATAGTGACAGTGTCTGAACTTCAGATAAATTGCTTTGAATTCAAAATGGGAGCCTGGAGAAATAATGGAAATGATACTGCAGTTGGTGGAAAAAAGGGTTAGAACTTTTTATAGCCATTGCTTCTCTGAGTCTTGTAGATATTGTCAGGATCACATACTGATTTGTTATTTATTTGTAGAAAAACTAGATTCCCTTGTTTCTCCAACAGGTAATTCCACCTTCAGTGTTGCGCTGCAATCCAAAAGGTGGAGAATTAGAGTGCGCACTGGTGCGGTGTGGAGGAGAGCCTGCTGGGAACCCGAAGCAAGGTGACCTGGAAAGAGCTATTCTCTCTGAAGAGATACACAAAGGTAGGATGGAAACCAAAGGGAAAGGCCAGCAGCCGTGGCCTGCTCTCTCCATAGGAGCAGTCGCTCTCAGTCCAAAGGGCTTCGAGCTGCATTCATTGTGGGGGTGGCCAAGCATGGGCCGATGGTAGTGGATGCTGACTGTCTATGTGGGCCACGGCTTACTGATCAGCACTAATAGACTGACAATGTGCTTCTTCCACACACAGTGCCATACAAGCTACAAATATCTCTCAGATTTGTGTGCTACCGTCTATAATTATTACACCAATGTAGAATGTGTCATTGTAAAGAGAATTTCTGATCCTCATCTCTCAGAAGACCATCTAGAATGTAGGGCACTTGAAAATTTTGCTTCCCTGAGGGCTCTCTTCATTTACTGCCTTATTTTTTTTATTTTATTTATTTTTTTTAGACAGGGTTTCGCTTTGTAGTTCAGGCTGGCCCTAAGCTCACTATGTAGCCCAGGCAAGCCTCAAACTCAGCAGTCCTCCTGTCTCTGCCTCCTGATTGCTGGGATTACAGGCGTGAGCCGCCACGCCCCGCATTGTGGTATGTGGTGCTGATTGCTGGTTGATTGTTGGTGAGCGTGAGTCACCATGCCCAGCATTGTATGTGGTTACCGGGATCGAACTCAGGACCTTATGCTTGTGAGGCAGGCGCCAGAACCACTGAGCTAAATCTCTGGCCCATTTACTGCTTTTTTTTTGAGGATAAAACCAGAATAACAGAGCAAGAAAACTAGAAGGATTTTACTTTTTATTTTCCTAGGTAGGAGCGATGCATGATACTAGGCTGAAGAGACTGTGGTGACTGAAGGCACAGGAAAGATGTGGTGATGAGTTAATGGGACAAGGTCTCTAGAGAAAGCAGGGAGGGCATGTCTGGCAGGCAGCAGTAAGACTGTCCCACTGCCGGAGTGACCAGACCCCGGACAGCTGACTTGGTGGATCAGCTTCGTGTAGAAGCTGAGGACTTTCTCACAGGACCATCTCACCTCTCAGTGGAGAAAGAGACACAGTCATTTGTCAAGTGCTTTCCAGGACTGGGAAGTGGTGATTTGAGAAGAGGGATAAGAAACAGTGTGTGATGTCCCAAAAGATCTAGCAAGTTTAAAGTCTCAGGAAGGAAGTCATGTATTTTTACTGGCATCAATGTATCTGATTTTCAATAAATACATTGACATCAATATATCTTAGAGTTAAGTCAGAGTGTAAGTAAAAGGCTTTGATTTACAAATAAAGCAAGCTTCAGGGAACAGATAAAACTTGATTTATCTAGGACAGTGCCTTACAAAGTAGGTGTTTAACAGGCATTTGTTTTTCTATTAAATGAGTAAATTAATGAGTGGAACAGAAGAAAAGAGAACTGAGAGTAATATTGAGAGACTGTTGTGTTTTAGTGTGAGGTTGGTGGGATGAGAAATTAAAGGAGAAGTTGAATGGCTAGGAGAAAAGTGTAAGATGTAGAGGCAAAAGTTTCAATAATAAATACTAAATATGTTCACATTAAGAAAGTAGTGGATCTTTGGGGATAGGAGTTTTGATCTAAGAGTAGAATAATGGAATTCAATATTTCAGAGATGGTGCACTTCAAGTTAATATCTTTTGATTTATTTATATGTTGTGTCTCTCCTAACTTATGAGTTCTTGAAAGTGGAGACCCCTTCTTTTATTTATTGATACCTTTCATAGAAGTATAGCACATAACCAATAAAGAATGAATAAATGAATAAAATACACACATAAAATTTAAACTAGGCTTTAGAGCTGAGTTTTCTTTCAGCTCCAACCAATTCCCTTAGTACACCTCTTCCTCAGCTTTATTGCCAGAAAAGCAGGTAAAGTAATTTTTCTTGTCTGTACTCTGGAAGGAATAATTCAATAACAATATCAAGTAACTAAGTTTATTGCATTTTGGTTTTAATAACTCATATGAAAACTCCCAATTGCTTCTTGAATATTATCTCTTTTGTTCAACATATTCCTATTTTTATTACTTTCAAAATACATAGCTTTTAGATCTCATCTTGGAAAAGATTATAGAAACATGTCAAGGATATTATAATAAATGATTGAATGAACAAGAATTTAATGAGCACCTATCATGCTGTTTGTATGAACATAAAGTGTTGACTGTAGTGGAATGTGTGATGTGTTAGGCATAAGCACTGAGCCAGCAGTAGTAAGTGTAATAGTGAACTGTGAGCCATACTTAACAGTACACTATTATGACTGATGTCACTGTCTGGATCGCCCTGGTCTTGGGGGAACTTGAAGGAACTGAGGTCAACAAGGGGCAGAGTCTGCAGCTGAGGGTTCTGGGAGGAGTTAGCACTGGATTGGATATAGAAGAGTGGGTAGAATCTGAAAATAGGGAAAGCAGTAGTTACAAGAGCTAAGTAATGAAGTTCTGACTTCACTGTTTTCTTGTTCTCCCTGATTGTAAAGCTATACTGAACTATTCAAATGCATTCTTTGCAAACATTTTGGAGTAGCTGTGCAGAACTAGACTGTCCAACTATACTTTCTCCCCAAGGTGGGTTCTTCCAGCTGTATGCGAGCTGCCGGCACTCACCTTCCTAGCCTAGAGGAGACAATGTGTAGATGGAGATGATGGCTAGATGGAGAGAGACATAAGACTCCAACTAAGTGGGATGGTCTGATCTATGCTTTTGAAATCAGAAGTAGGAAACTTGATTTTGTTTATAGGAAAAGAGAATATGAATACTCCTTCAGAGGAAAAAAAAACACAGAGAATGTCTTGAAACCTTGCAGCTTTGAGAAAAGTAAAGAGAAGGGCCTTACATCTCTGTGGCAAAACTTTCCTAAAAATCAGATAGGATTTCTTATATATTGATGAATTCTGCATTCTAATATGTTGTTAGTGAGTTCGGCATCTATATTCATGATGAATATTGGATTTCTTCATGGAATTGCATTTCATTGTCCTTTTTGGTATCAGGGTAATATCAGTTTCACTAAGTGATTTGCAAACTTTTTCTCTCCTACTTTCTAGAAGAAATTATGTGGAATCGGTATTAATTCTGTAAACATTTGGTAGAATTCTTTAGTGAAAACATCTGGGCTTGGAATATTTCCTTTGTAGAATTAAAGACCTCTAAGTTGAAAACTCTTAATACTGCAGAGCCATTCAGGTGAGCTCTTTCATACTGGATGAATTTTCTTAGTTTATATATATGACTATTGTTTATGACAAATATTGAAGAATTGGTCTACATTACTTAAGTTAAATTTATAATTTAGAGTTGCTTGTGCATTTCCTTATATTTTTATCTGCTAGTTCTACACTGATATTCCTTATTTAATTTCCAATATTAGTAATTTGAGTCTTCTCTACTTGTTCCTTGCCATTCTTGCAAGATATTTGCTACTTTTATTGATCTTCTCAAGATATCAGCTCTTTGTTTCTTTTTTTCTGTATTATTTTTGTTTCATTGGTTTCTATTTACAATTGTGAATTTGAGACTTTTTTCTTTTCTAATGTATGCATTTACTGATACAAAAAGCCCTCTCAGCTACATTAGCTGTACCACAAAAAAATAACTTTACATCTTCTAGCCTCGTTTTAACTCATTGGAATATATTCTTTTTAAAAATTTTTAGATTTGGGCTGGAGATTTAGCTCAGTGGTTCTGGTGCCTGCCTCGCAAATGCAAGGTCCTGAGTTTGATCCCCCAGTAACCACATACAGTGCTGCGAGTGGTGACTCAAGCCCACTAGCAATCTATACTGCATACCACAGTGTCGGGTGTGGTGGCTCATGCCTGTAATCCCAGCACTGGGGAGGCAGAGACAGGAGGACTGCTGAGTTCGAGGCTTGCCTGGGCTACATAGTAAGCTCAAGGCCAGCCTGAACTACAAAGGGAGACCCTGTCTCAAAAAAAAAGAAAAAAAAAGTTTTATATTTTCTTTTTATATTTTTTATTACTCATTTCTAGTCTGACTCTATTCTGACCAATGAACACATTTTGTATGATTTCAGTTTTAAAAAATTTGTTTAGGATTATTTTGGGTCATACCCTGTCCTGGCCAATGACCTTCAGACACTTGAAAATAATGTGTTTTGTGCTGTCATGTGGTGTGTTCTATAAATATAACTAGATTCTTTGGTTGACATTGCTGAGTTCTGTATTTTCAAGGGTCTTCTGAGTCTTAAGTTTTAAAATTCTATAAACTGTTGAGAGAAACACCTTACCTTTCCCAGTATAATTGTGGATTTTCCTGTCACTCTTTTAATTCCACTTTGTGTTGCTTTGCAAATTTTCTAGCTGTTTCCTGGTTCAGACTCATTTAAGTACTATTTATCTCTCATTATTTAGCACCCTTCTGTGGCTTTGCCAATTTTGTTTGCTCAAAGGTCTGCATTATCTGATATTGATATGCACTTTTGTTTTCCTTTGGTTAATGTTTGTCTATTTTACCTTATTTTTGTTTATTTTATACTCATATATATAAGTACCTTACAGAAGCATAAATTTAGATCATATGTCTTGAAACCATTCTGTTGATATTTGTCTTCTTTTTTTATTGTTTGCGTTAAGTGTAACAATATATTAGGGTTTTCACTACCCTTTAATATTTTATTTTCTGTCTCTCATTTTGGTTTCTGTGTTTCTCTTTTGAACATGTTTCTAGACTTTTATTTTGTGTATCAGTAGTAATGTTTAATCATTCTTTCCCTGAGGTTTTGATGATTGGTGTAGATATTACAATAAAATATACAAGGTCATATCTACTGGTGTCATTTCACCTGTGTGTTAGAAATGTAGAAACTGTTGCCTTTCTTTGTGTTGCTTTATCCTCTCTCATTTATTATATAATTTAAAAAATATCTCACCTCTATTTTTCAAAATATGTTTAGAACTGTATTTTTAAAAGATATAATGTAGGAAATGAAAATAAAACTTATTTATCAATAGTTTTGCATTGTCAGCCAGATGTGGTGTCATGTGGTTGTAATCCCAGCACTCAGGAGGCTGAGGCAGGAAGGTTGTTTTGAGTTTAAGGTCAAGGTGAACTATAAAAAGAGACCCTGTCTCAAATGGCTTCCCAAATATTTTTTTACATTCTGTTTTTTTCTTCCTGATACTATGAAATTGTTTCATTATTTTCTTCATGCTTACAAAATTTCCTTGGTGTTCTTTTAAGAAAAGTATGCTGGCAATGAGTTTAACATTTAGGAATCACTAAACTGAATCTGTAGGTTTATTTCTCTTGCTAAATTTGAAAAAAATTCAATATTTCTTTTACTACATTTTAAGACCCATTTTCCTTTTTTTCTCTCAACTTCCTGATGATGAGAATATTAGATCTTTTGTTAAATCCGAGAGTTCTTTGAAACTATGTTTTTTTTTCTTCTGTGTATTATTTACACATTAACACTGAGTTATTTCTATTATATCTTCTAGTGCACTGACTCTTGTTTCTCTTATTATACTATTAGGTCTGTCCACTAACATTTTATTATAGATTCATTTTCTAATTCTAAAATTTTTCATTTGGTTCTTTTTTTGCTGTTATTTTCTATGTTTTTGCTTTAAGTACACTGTTGTTAATGGAAGAACTTTAAATTTTTTCTTAATTCTTTATTGGTGCATTTTATATACAGCTCCCAATCACACTTAACACTGGGGAATTTGTACCAGTACATGACATGAGTTCATTCTCATTTTTACCCATATCCTGACCCAGCCCACAACCTCCCACCCACTATATACATGTGCTTTCTTTTTCTTTTCATATATTTATTTTTCTCCTCATTACTTCCCCCCACCACATTCCCTTTGAGAATTTTCTATTTCACAAAATCTATCATATATTCTAGAACTCATTTACATCTACAGGTTCTCATACCAGAGAAAAGATACGGTATTTACATGTCTGTGTTGGTCTATTTATTTCACTAATTAGTGTGTCCTCAAGGTGTATCCATTTGCACATAAATGAATGAAACTTCTCATTCTTTATGGCAAAGCAATACTCCACTTTATTAAAAAAAACACATCTTTTTTATCCAGTCTCCAGTTGAAGGACATCTGGGTTATTTCCAAGATTGGGCTATCACAAACTGAGCTGCTATGAACATGGGTGCACATATGTCTTTACAAAATGATTCTTTTAATTCCTTCAAGTATATTCCTAGCAGGGGAATAGTAGAGTCAAATGGGACCTCTAATCTTAGTTTTCTTCTGATCTTTATTGGTACATTGTATGTACACATCAACATCACACTCAATATTGAGAATTTGTACCAATATATGACAAAGTTTAATTTTCTTTTTTTCCCATTCCCCTACCCACTCCACAACCCCACCCCCTAAATACATAAGCTTTGTTTCCCTTTTTTTATTACCATACACTTTTCCTTTACCCCTCATTACTCACTCCTCCACATTTCCCTTTGAATATTTTCTATTTTGTAATATCCATCATACATTCTAGAATTTCTCATACCAGAGAACAGATACAATATTTACACACCTGTGACATATTTACTTCACTTACATGAGTATGTCCTGAAGGTACATCCATTTGAGTATAAATGACTCAAACATATCGTTCTTTAAGGCAGAGTAATTTTCCATTTTATAGAAAAATCATATTTTCTTTATTCAGTCTCCAGTTGATGGGCATTTGCTTTGTTTCCAAAATTGAGCTATCA
>PVIC010052706.1:0-12095 GCA_004025085.1 Thryonomys swinderianus | reverse complement strand
TGGGAATGTGATGAGGGGAAGGAATAAATATGATACAGAAAGAAAATAAAAGAGCATGTATAAAGGGGGGAGGAGGGGGGAGTGGATAGGGATATGGGTAAAAATGAGAATTAACTTGTGGCATATACTGGTACAAATTTCCCAATGTTATATGTGATTTTGAGATGTATATAAATTGTACCAATAAAGAATTCAATTTAAAAAAAGAAGACGTGGGGTCCCCCTCAATGGAATATTACTCTACCATAAAAAATAATAAGTTTGAGTCATTTATACTCAAATGGATGTACCTTGAGGACGTACTCATAAGTGAAACAAATAGGTCACAGATGTGTAAATACTGCGTCTTTTCTCTGGTATGAGAAACTGAATACACAAATGAGTTCTAGAGTGTGTGACAGATATTGTGAAATAGAAAATATTCAAAGAGTAAAGGAGATAGGAGTAAATACCATGGGGAAAATGTTATGATTAAAAAAGGAAACAGAGCTTATGTACATATGGGGCGGAGGGTTGTAGGGAGGGCAGGGAAATGGGAAAAAAATGAGAATTAAGTCATGTCATATATTGGTACAAACTGTCAATGTCAATTGTGATCATTATGTGTATATAAAATGTGCCAATAAAATCAATTAATTTTAAAAAAGAAATTACTTTAAATAATAAAAGGCAAAAAGACAGTAATGGGCATTAGAGGAAGTCTGTTTGACTTTTAGATATCATAATTAACTTACAGGAAAGAAGCTGGATCATATTCCTCAGAAATTACTGTAATGAAAAAGAAATTACTGTAATAGAGTTCCTACTTTTGGCAGAAAATCACCTTGAGGTGATTATTCAAGGCAAAATCAAGAATTTATTAATATTTGGCCAGGCATGATGGCACACATCTGTAATCCCACACTCAGGAGGCTGAAGCAGGAGAATCACTATGAATCTGAGGCCATCCTGGGCTACATAGTGGGTTCAAGTCCAGTCTGAACTACAAAGCAAGACCCTGTCTCAGAAAACAAACAAAAGAATTTATTAGTTTTAAAATTTAAATTTATTTTTAAAAGATACATAAAAATTGTACATATTAATGGGATAGCTCCTGAAAATTTTATCTTTATGGTAAAAACTTTCAAACTTCCTTCTTCTAGCTTTTCAAAATACATAGTACAATATTGTGACCTCTAAGCGATCTATCATCTCCCAGGATTTCTCACTCCCACCTAATTTTAATTTGGTGCCCAAGAACCAGCCATTCCCCCTCTTTCCCTCCCTGGTACTCTCCCCAGCCTCAGTAACCACTCTTTTCTTCTCAGCTTCTATGCATTCGGTGTTTTGAGATTCCACATGTGAGTGACAGCATGTGACACTTGGCTTCCTGTGCCTGGCTCATTTCATTTCATGCAATGCCTTCCAGTTCCATGCACGTTGGGGCAAATAACAGTATTGTTATTTTCACAGTCAGTGTGTGTGAGATTTTTCATTATTGAATTTTTTTATGGTAAAAAGGAAAAACCAGAAAAAATGTTTATGTATATAAGGGGTGGGGTTGAAAGGAGGACAGGGTGTACCAATAAAATCAATTAAACAAAAACAAAAACATCAAAATCAAAATACATCATGTACACATACAAATTCTAAATGATGAATGTGATCATAATGTATTCCTAAAATGTACCAATAAACTCTCAATTTATTAATAAAAATACCTAAAGAAACAATCAGGTATAAAAAATCTAAAGGCTCTTCTGAATCAAGAAATGTTGCTACTTTAATTTTTAGAAAACTTGTAACCTAGATTTTGATGAGAACCATACATTAAGGAGAATATTTACTTAGCGAAAATAATCCATTGTTGATCCATAAAAATGACAGTTCACATTGTAATTATAGAATATATCATATGACATTAAGATTCAGTCATCTAGTTATTTTGTAGAACAATTTTATATTGTTTCCAACACCTGTTAATAATCAGTGTCTATGGAACTAGGTAGTTTCACTAAAAAGCTACTAGTTTTTGAGAACAAAAACTCAGTCTTTTCATTCTCAGCAACAACTCCCAGGAGATATTCAGTGAGAAAAGAAGTAGAATGAAGGAAGACAGAAATCTTAGTCCTGCTAAACCAAGCATTTATTTAGTAAGGAAATACCTATTGATACATTTTATAGTGCTTATAATTCCATCTCTTGTTATGTTGGCAAGAACTGGATCCATAAAGAGGGAGGAGGACTAAGAACAGTGGCTAACAATAAAGAATATATAATTGGGAGCTGGTGATTTAGCTCAGTGGCTCTGGCACCTCCCTCCCAAGCGCAAGGTCCTGAGTTCAATCCCCCGTAACCACATACAATGCTGGGCGTGGAGACTCACGCCCACCATCAATCAATACCACATACCACAGTGCTGGGTGTGATGACTCACGCCTGTAATCCCAGCACTCGGGAGGCAGAGGCAGGAGGATTGCTGAGTTCGAGGCTTGGCTGTGCTACATAGTGAGCTCAGGGCCAGCCTGAACTACAAAGCGAGATTCTGTTTCAAAAAGAAAAAAAAAAGAAAAAAAAAGAATATGTAATTGGCTGATGGTCCTGTAGCGTTCTCTTTTCCCTACAGTAGCCCAGGATGACAAAGAATGGTCCTGGATCTCTCTCAGACACAAAGTCTGCTCTTGTGCTGGACCAGAGCTCGCAAACTAGCTCAGACTGGAGATAGGATTCTGTGTCAGTTACAACACTTAGTTTAGTTCCTTCTAAGGAGTCCTGGCTGGAGGTACGATGCTGTGCCACCATGATGTCATGTGAAGATTGTATGGTTTCCCTTGTCTGGGCCACGCTACTTTTATTTCATGCTTACTTGGGATCCTGTCATTCCACATTTTTTACCATCTCTAATCACATTGTCCACATCTGTTAAATGAGGTTATTAATACTATTAATCCTCAATGAATTGCAATGGGTGTTATCAACTAGTGCTTCGCACATAGGAAATAGTCGATAAAAGTACATTGTTATTCTCATTAAAAAGGGGAATGAAGATTGTTTTCCCTTTTCTAACATTTTCCCTAGCCTGTGAATAAACTGGGTTTGATCAGAGAATAAAGCTCAGAAATGAGCTCAGATGTGAAACAAACACATGAATTAGAATGCAGAGCCTTTGATGAATGTAGTAGTTACAACTAATGCTGCCCAAAAAGAAAATTATTCCAAAACTTAATGACTTAAACACAACAAACATTTATCCTATCCAAGATTTCATGGTCAGAAATCTGGGTACCCACAGGAAGTCTGCCTCCTGGGCCACGCACATGGCTGCCGGGAGACTGGGGTCCTTGCTGGTTGCTGCGAAGAGCATCAAGTCCTTGTCCCATACATGAGTTTCTCCTAGGGTAGCACCCTGTGCCCGTGGGCTTTTCTCAGAGCAAGGGAGCAGGAAGGGTGAGCGAGATAGAAGCTCCAACCTGTAACAACCTCCTATCAGAAAGGCGACCCTCCCCCTCCCACCGCAGCCCACACTGGAGGCAGGGCCGGGACAGCGGGAGCAGGAATCACCAGAGATCATCTAAGAAGCTGCCTACCCCAGGGAGACACACTGTCTTGTTAAGAACAGGCTGAGGAACAGGTAATGACAGCACACACCTAAAATCTCAGAACTCTGGGAGGCTGAGCTAGGAGGATTTGCAAGTTCGAGGTCAGCCTGGGTGACTTAATGTTTTCGTGAGATGCTGTCTCAAAGATAAAGTGTGTGAGGGAGGTGGCAGCTCAGTGCAAAGGCCCTGGGTTCATTTACTAGTGCAGCAAGAAAGAGCAGCAGGATGGATAGGTACTGATGAAGAAAAATGCACACAGCAAACACACACACACACACACACACACACACACACACAGGTGTCCATCTTCATCCTTGTGGAGTGTTGGGCAACTGAAAAGCAAAGAATCTGATGAGGCCACCCTGGTGAGGAACTGTAGGATGTCCACATGAGGAAGACTCTCAGAACACTTAGGAGTCCGTCTTCTCAACCACTTTGGAGAAAACACAAGGTGAAAGGACAGAAGTGGTCTCCAAGGCTGCTCATAAGTTTATGGTCCTTCCTGAGGCCAGCCTGGCGCCCCGTCCACTGCTCTTTAGTATGGTTAATTCCATCTTGCTACGGGCGTCTTATTTATTTTCTCACGCTCGAGTAAGTATGTCCTCACTGACACCCACAAGTCAATGGAGGGCAGGTTTATATAGCTCCCAGTTTGTAGAGGTCTCAGTCCACGGTCAGTTCGCTTCAAGGCAGGGTGGCCTTGCAGAGGAGAAACAGTCCATGGCATGGCGGAGAAAAGCAGGGGAGATCAGGGGAGGAAGACAGACATACGTTTCTCCAGGTCACGCCCAGTGTCGTGTTTGTTTAGATGTCCCCCCAGAGCCTCGTGTGGGTTAGGCGGGGCTTTGTTTTTCTGATGTGGCAGAATCTGGAATGAGTGATGCTGGGGCTAAGGGCATGTGATTACTAAACCACTATCCGCGAGTAATTAGCCTGGCACCGCCCTAATCCAGGTAGCCTGAATGAGACAGAAGGGTCAGAAAGATGCTATTAAACGCTCTCCCCTGTTGCCATTGCTAGGTGTGGGCCCCACAAACTGCCTCTTGTCACCTTTGCTGCCTTGTAAGTGCCATGCCGTTTCTCCTCTGTGGCACCTGTCTGCCACCCCAGCCTCGGAGCCAGCTGATTACGGAGTGAAACCTCTTCTTGAAGCCAAACAAACCCTTTCCCTTTTAGGTCTGGGTGTCAGATATTTTATCTCAGCCATGAGAGCAAAGTAACTAACATACCCAGTGACTCGTGTCTTCTGACCAGGCTTCACCTCCCACATCACACTTGGCTACAAACACATGAGAGGACTAATCCAGTGTCACACACCCATGGTCCCATGTCACACACACATGGTCCAGTGTCACACACCCACGATCCAGTCACTCCCTAAAAGCTCCACCTATGAGCACATGAGGCGTAGGGGTTATCTATGTATAGCTGTAACACTGGGTAAATAAAGACAGGGATGTGTATTAATTCTTCCAAATTAGCACATCACATTTGCCACATTTCAGTACTGATGTTTACCAAAACTATGCCAAGTTGATAAGCACATGCCATTGGTTGTTTCTCCTCTAATCCTTGTCCATTGGTCCCTTCCACTCTAACTCCCCCTCCTCCCTTCCCCTTCTTATTGAATGAGAAAGTAGAAAAAATTCTGCTGTGATAAACACACCAGGAAAGTTTCATGCTAAGCAATGTAAGTATAGAGCCATTACCTTAAAATGTCATTTATATAATTAAAATACAGAAAGGTGAATATTTAGGCTAAAGCTCACAAAAATATTTTTAAAGGACCTATTTGCTCAGGAGAAACTTATGAAAGCTTGCACTTTGTGCAAGAATTTTTTCGAGGTGAGTGGCTTGATTCGTGAAACATTTCGGTT
Organism: Thryonomys swinderianus; assembly: GCA_004025085.1. Lineage (NCBI taxonomy): Eukaryota > Metazoa > Chordata > Mammalia > Rodentia > Thryonomyidae > Thryonomys > Thryonomys swinderianus. Next base: position 6,640 of record PVIC010052706.1, on the reverse strand, counting down.
TTTGCTTCACCATCAACTATTTTTTTAAACCACGTACATGATTAACTGAGGGGTCAGTTGATCAAATAATAGCTGACTGGCCAAAAAAGTCCCTCTTGGGCTCTGCTGACCAAAGATGAGCTCCTGCATTCCTTCCTAAGTGTAAGAGCAGCACAAATTATTCACGGTAGCCCCGGCAGGAGTAGAGAGTGAGCACAGCATCACAGCCCCATGCCAGGTGCTCAGACCTATGAAATCTGGCTTGTTTCCCTCATGTCGGGGCCAGAGCTCAATAATGGGCTTGATGTCTGAAGCTGTGTAACTGATACAGGAGTTTCCAGACCCAGGGCTCTTTGTACTTGCAACATCGCATTTCTTTTTCATCTACACCCTTGCCACTGTGATCTTTATTACAAATGAAGAGATGGTTAACATAAAACAAAACAGTTTTACTGTCAGCTGGTGAAGTGCATGCTCAGAATCCCAGAGAAAGGTCGGAGTCTTTACTTAAGAGAAAAAGTCTTAACTTGGCAGACATCTCTAGTCTGTTCATGTGTCTGTGTGCACCAGATCTCAGTCCTACTCTCTTGAGGAGAAGCTTTATCAGACGATTTCTCACTTCCTTCCTCCTCACGCCCTGTCTCCTCCCACCCACTCCAAGTCCTTGCCCCTTCCCATCCCCCCATCTTCCTTTCCAAAGATTTGATTTTCCTGCACTTTGCCTGTCTTGCAACAGGTCATCCAGTATCTTCCAGAGCCCCTAAGTGGATAGGAAGGCATGAACCAATTCATACCTTCCCTGTGGTGAAAGAAATGAGAGACGCCCTCAGGAAAACTGTCTGAAAGGCAATGAGCCCATTGAGCTAACCCCGAGGGTGTCGACCTCCTTCCTAGCTCTGAGCCACATTCTAACATTTTTCCCTTCACCATGAAATGACAGTCCACACTTGGAGATAAGCAGAAGGATAAAATTTGTGTTTAAAATTCAAGGATACCGAGTTTTTAGTATTTGAGGAGCCTCATTCCACAGAAGATCTATTCTAGGAAATAGGCAGGGTCTGAAGTTCAGGGGACAATGGCAAAGGGGCAAAGAGTACCAGTCACTTTCTTTTCAGCTCTGGTCTTCTCCACCGTGTTGCTGGCTTCACAAAAAGGAACATAAAGAAAATCAGAGTACAAGCTCTTCAAAGAGTGAAATGGAGTTAAAATAGACCTGTCTAAGGATAAAATTGATCTACAGTTATTCAAATGATCAGAACATTGACATGTTTCATTCCCAGTTTTGGGGACAGTGGGCACTTTGAAAAAGAAGAACATTATATTCATTTTAGAAAAGTAGTTATGTATTCTTTGCATATGTGAAGGAGAGGAGACAATTTCTGCATGAAGAGTATTCTGTGAGCAGGAAAGAGCAAACTATCAGGGAACTAAGGAGAGGTTTAAAACCAAGAAAACGTTGGAAATGACTTTAAATGAGAAAAATCTACTCAGACATAAAAGTGCATGAATTATATTAAGGGTGTACTGTAATTTTCCTTGAACTACACTTAGAGCAATTTCTAGTAAATATGGTGGCTCGAACTGATGTGGAAAAGACATCTAGTTTTCAACACTACATTGTAATAACTTGAAGTGAAGAAAGAAAATCCACAGTGTCAAAAATAAGGAACTAAAAGTTAGGGGTTTGAGAGAAGCCGAAACACTTGCCAAGTTATCAGATTAGCCTGTAACTTCTCGGGTTGGGGTTCCAAAACTCTGAGAAGGGGTTTCCAGCCCCAGGTCCTATGTGAGCTTAAAACTGAGCTACTTGGACAAAGCATAGGTGCCGCACTCAGAACCCCACATAAAAATTCTGCCCTCCAATCCTAAAACAAAGGAAGGAATCTTCCATATGCCCAGAACCCTGTGAGTAGGAAGACACTACGAACAAAGTTAGTGCCCCCATGTCTGTAAGGAACTGAATTCACACTATCTGCAGAGACTTAGACCTCCAAGGCCAATGTGTTTGTATGGAAATGGTCTGGAGCCAGTGAGAACTGCTGGGTCCCTGGTAAAATCTCTCTAGAGATGATTCAGGAAGAAGACAGTTCTACTACTCAACGAGGAATAATTGCAGCTCACAAGTCACACATCACACTAGAAAGGAGTTCAGCTCAGCAATTTGGACAATTCACAATGAAGACCACAAAATAAATTGTTTTTTAAAGACTCCTATGTTGTTGTCGTGGAGTTGCACATGGGAGAGTGAGGCACAGAGTCACTCACGCACACACCAGACTCTGGGGAGGTTTTTAGACCACTTCCCTTTCAGGAATGCAGTGTAGGGCATTATGTAGCATGTGGTGGGAGGAGTTGTGGTAGCCGCTGTGGGTTGGTCTATGGTTGTCAGAGGAGGCCCAACATTGGGGAGGACTGGGCAATCTCCAGCTGTGGCAAGCCCTTAGCTCAATGCTCGCTTTGGTCTTAACTTAGTCTACTGAGGCCCAAGAGCTCTCTCAGGACCTAGGAGACCGGGGTGCAATGAGGTTGGCTCAGCCAGACCTGGATTTTGCCATCACTCTTAAATAAAAATTTTCAAAATGTTCAAAGAGATTAATCAAATAGAAAAGAACCATAGGGCAGAAATAGAAGAGTTTGGAAATGAACACTTTGAAATTAAGGGATGGGTTGAACTTTTGGCCTATCTTCCACCAGGGAAGCCAACTCAGTAAGATATGACAAGAGTTTCCGTACAAGAATTTGGGTTATGCAGTTGTGAGCGTTTGATAAGCAATTCTGAAATCTACAGGGAAGACTTCATGAAAGAGAGATCATGGACAGGCCAGAACTCATGGGCCTAGGCCAATATGGTCATCCATAAGGAGAAGTCTTTTCCTCCTGCTCTTTCCTCCTCTCTCTCTTCTTGTCCTTTCTTTACCTCCATTCTTTCCATTTTCTCTCCTTCCCTTCCCTTCCTTTTTCTGTGTCTCCCTCTCAAAACTGCCTTATTTTCAGTGCTTTCTGACTTTGTATTTCTTCTACTTTAGTCACACTTTCTAGACATCCATTCCCATTTATACTCTCCAGATTTCTATCTATATAAATTGAAAATCTTTGTGTAGCTATTCAGATGTGCATTATACCTCCTCATGGAAAGAAGAGAGATACAATAATTAATTTCATGCTTGTTAAATATGCACTAAACATAAGGCCCCTGAACTTCAGCTTCATAAACACCTTAGAAAATCTACTTCTGTCTCTCAGAGAAAAATAATGCTTTCCTGTGTTTTCAGAGGAAAGTATGCAACTAAAAATCAAATTTAAGAAAATGTGGACCAGGGATTTAGCTCAGTGTTTCTGGCATCTGCATTGCAAGCACAAGGTCCCAAGTTTGATCCCTGGTAACCACATACCATAGTGCCAAGTGTGGTGGCTCACCCCTGTAATCCCAGCACTCAGGAGGCAGTGGCAGAAGGATTGCTGTGAGTTCCAAGCCAGCCTGGGTTACATAGTGAGTTGAGAGCCAGCCTGAACTACAAAACGAGAGCCTGTTGAAAGAAAAAAAAAAGAAAGAAAGAAAGAGAGAGAGAGGGGAGAGAGAGAGAGAGAAAGAGAGAGAGAAAGAAAGAAAGAAAGAAAGAAAGAAAGAAAGAAAGAAAGAAAGAAAGAAAGAAAGAAAGAAAGAAAGAAAGAAAGAAAAAGAAAATTTACATTTTCTTATATCTATAAAAATCAGAGGTTTATGTACATAAGGGATGGGAGTTGTAGGGAGGGCAGGCAAAGGGAAAATGAGAAGATGTGTCATGTGTTGGTACAAATTCTCAATGTTAAATGTGATCCTAATGTATGTATAAAATATACCAATAAAAACAATTTTAAAAATCAGAGGTAAAGAAAACCAGTCAGTGGCTGTGAAAAGTATATACACCTTTCAGACAGGAAAGAGAAAAGGATAGGAAGAGTAAAGAAAACTTAAATCCATCTTGTTGAGCAGAAGAGAAGAATGAATGTGCACAGATCATTCACTAGTCCATGCGTTCACTCAGCAGTTTTCCTGAGCACCGGATAGATGCCAGGTATTCCGGCCTATTCACATTAGAACACTCAGCAAGTGGTCATTTGTCTAATCCAGAATAATTAGAAATGATTTTCCCCTAGTTTGTAAATTTCTTGGTCTATTTTGTCACAGACTCTTTGCTAATTGACAGCTGTCCTTGTCAAATGCACAGTATTGCCATTAGCAATACTGTACATGTTATACATATATTATGATCACATTTAACATTGAGAATTTGTACCAACTGTCATTTGCTCCAAAATTTGGGTGTATGAAATAAAAATAAGCACAAGAACACTGCTCAAATAGCTACCATGAGGCAGTATGTTTCTTTATTTTGAGCACAATTTACAAGGATTTCTCTCAAAATCACTGATTGGTTTTTCTTTTTCTAAGCAGGGGATTTCAGCACCAAACTTCATGCAATGCAAAGCTGACACTGGAACTTAGAAACTACTTTTCCCTTTCCCCTGACCAATGGTTTATGAAAGTTATAGAATTTTGAACTTAAGAGCACACAAGTGATTATTTTCTACAACCTTTTAATTTTAGATACAAGAAGGTTAGTGGAATCAAATGTTCACACCAACTACAGGGTCAGCTCAGAGAAGAGGCAGCCAGCATGCCAAGTCTGTAACTGCAAACCCATGGAGGAGGTGAATAAGTCTCATTGATGGGCTTCTAAACTTCATTCATGCCTTCAGCTACTTAGTCTGTTCTCTAGATGCTAAGCAAACTCACCTGGCTCTTCCTCTATAAGAGTGTGCAGTGCAAGATTGTTATCAGATTGTTCCTTAGAAAAGGCCCACCAATCAAAAGTATTTCAGGCTCTTATTATCTTGAACAAAGAATTGGACAGGACAAGCCAATAACGGTGCCAAAGTATATTTGAAAAAATGTGGGGTAAATGGTTACGGGGAAAATCAGCTCTGCAGAGAGAGCTCAGGCCAAACAAAGAAAAAAGAGAGTACAAAGGAAAAATGAAAGTACATGCTGTGTTTGGGCTACCATGCAGACTCACCAGAGATAGCAGCTCTCTGTGACAGAACTCTTCTTTTTATGCCCTCAGGGTTCTGTGAGCTCAAAAGAAATCCTACATACAAAGTCCTCCCATTGTCCTGGGGTCCAGCAACTGGCAAGCCCAGCCCATTTCTCCAGCCAGTTTTGTCATGCCCTCTCCCCCATAACAAGATGAGCCACACAGAGTACTGCTACTCACCTGAGTCTCAGACTTGCTTTTCTTATTTCTTCAAGACAGTGAATGGAGTGGTTCACAGTGGTAATTCTGTAAATAACTTCATGTGCTTAAGGTTTTTCAAGACACCAAATAATGTCTCCTCTGTACTAAGGGGTTAGATCTATGGAGGCTTAAGATGCTCCCATGGGATCCTGGGAAAATGCTGCCAAACGTGCTCCTCCTTAAGCTGCAAGCCGCCCTACAGTCTGCTCTGGAGATTGTACTGCAAGAGGAATGAGGAGGCCCAAGTCTTTATTCCCCAAATACTGACTTCCTCATATATGAATGTGACCACTGGGCTGTTGAAGAGTGGAGACTGATAACAAATAAGAGAGCAGAGGTTAGGTTAGGTTGGTTTGTTCTAAAAAAGTTAATGGCTTTAGCTTTCTGCGCTTCATTTATCTTACTTGTGTAAATTGAGGTGTTGGGCTAGATCAGTGATGTGAACATAACTGCCTCCAAAGGCTGGCAGATGGTAAAAATAAATGGAAGAGAGATAGCCAGAGTGGGCAACAGCATAATCTGACAGCACAAACATTTATAAAGAACCCAAATGCCAGGGTTCCCAAAAATACACCTTCCGAGGGATGCTCTGCAGGGATGCGCTGAGGTGCAGCCTCAAGCGCGCACTGGTCGCAGGTGACGGTGACTGTCACGGACTTGCACCCCCAGAAGCATCTTGTGGCTCAGGTACACGGTTTGGGAAGGTAAAGAATCAGCGGTGAGAGGAGGGGAGGGACGGACCACGTGGGGACATGAGACGCCTTAAAAGAGGCATCACGTGTGGCACTCCCACGCCACTCCAGGCGCCCACCCTCTTCTCAGGAAGTGACGGCGCACTCACTCTAAGTGACCCTTAGGTCAGCGGGGGCGGATACATGGCATGTGTGCTACCTGTTTTTCTTCTAAGATGAAAGATGTTGAAGTGTGAGTTGTTTTTCTAAACTAAAATCTCAGTATTCAGGTTTAACTGCAGCACTGGGACTTGGCGGTAAATAAGTGGGCCTGGGTTGCATTTGGGGACCTTGTCTCTAAAAGGTTCGCCATCACTGCCCTAGATGATGGTGCACATCCAGACACAACCAGTTTCCCAGGCTATGCCTTTCTGGAGCCACTAGTTCTCTGATGGGTATTTTCCATCTCTTTAGGTCACCGTTTTTAAAAAAGATGACACATCTCTGGGTTGGGGATTTAGCTCAGTGGTTCCAGCGCCTGCCTCACAAGTACAAGGTCCTGAGTTCAATCCTCAGTAGCAAGAAAAGAAACGAAAAGTAGACATATTTCTCATCCTTCTGCCGTGGCCCTATGTCACTATTTCTACCAAGAGGAAGAGAAAAGGTAGAGGCATCAGTTTCCTCTCTCCCTCCCTCCCTCCCTCCCTCCCTCCC
>PVIC010052705.1:0-12086 GCA_004025085.1 Thryonomys swinderianus | reverse complement strand
GGGAAGAGGGGCAGTCGAGAAGATCTGCCTGCTCCACGAGATGAGGTTTTGTTTAGTCACAGGGACACCCAGGGTGTGGGTCATATTGCTTCCCCTGAGGGACGTCTGTTTCTCAGCAGTCCCACCCTCATGGTGCTCTTACCTTCCCTAAGCGGATAACTCAGCTGCTGTGGGAGGCACGGTGCCCATGGCAGACAGGCCAAGTAGGCAGGCGGTGAGTCTCCAGTGTCCTCTCTCTCTTTAGGCCTGGGATCAATGGTATTCTCCCGAAGTCTCCTCCCAGATCCCAAGTTATCAGATAAGCTTTGGAGAAAGCTGTCTGAAGTGTGGCTGCTGCAAACACAGAGGGGCCCACACCGGCAGACTCCTGAGCCTGAGCCCCCAAGGCCCAAATCACTCTCAGGCCTTTCCTGGCCAGGGGCAGACTTGTGAATAGGGAAAGGAGATGGGAGGAGGGAGCAGAGCAGAGACAGAATCTTTTTTTTTTTTGAGACGGGTCTCGCTTTGTAGTTCAGGCTGGCTCTGGGCTCACTATGTAGCCCAAACTGGCCTTGAACTCTGTAGTGCTCCTGCTTCTGCCTCCTGAGTGCTGGGATTACAGGCGTGAGCCACCATGCCTGGCTAGAGACAATCTTAATGACTGTGTATCTTTTTTTTTTTTTTTGCTTTTTGGAGACAGGGTCTTGCTTTGTAGTTCAGGCTGGCCCTGAGCTCACTATGGTGCCCAGGCAAGCCGCCGCGAACTCAGCAATCCTCCTGTCTCTGCCTCCCGAGTGCTGGGATTACAGGCGTGAGCCACCACGCCCAGCATTATATGTGGTAACCGGGGATTGAACTCAAGTCCTTACGCTTGCGAGGCAGGCGCCGGAACCACTGAGCTAACCCTCCGGCCCATGACTGTGTATCTTTAAAAGGGCAGAGCCTGGCCGGAGGGTTAGCTCAGTGCTTCCTGCGCCTGCCTCCTGAGTTCGATCCCCAGAAACCACATACAATGCTGGGCGTGGAGACTCATGCCCACCAGCAATCAACACCAACACCGCATACCACAATGCCGGGCGTGGTGGCTCATGCCTGTAATCCCAGCATTTGGGAGGCAGAGACAAGAGGATTGCTGAGTTTGTGTCGGCTTGCCTGGGCACCATAGTGAGCTCAGGGCCAGCCTGAACTACAAAGCGAGACCCTGTCTCCAAAAAGCAAAAAAAAAAGGGCAGAGCCTGTCCATGATGACATCCAGCTTGCAGTGGGGCCTAGAGGGACACAGCTACCACAGACAACGATGTGGTCCTTTCCTGGGACATGCCGGAGGCCTCCACCTCCACAGTCCTACTGAGGCTCCTCCAGGAAGCTGTCCTGTACTCACTCTCAGGGGAAGTACTGTGGGTGGCATGAGACCTCCCGAGAGCATGGGGTTGAATTCTGGCTGCCTCTTTCCCCACCCAGGCATCCCTGGGCCATTCAGGAGTTATTGCCCAACCTGTCCATGCCCTGCCCCGTGTGTGCACAAACCGTTTCTCCTAAGCCAGCCTCAGCAGCAGGAGTGTGTGTGTGTGGGGGGTGGGGGGGCAGGGCGTCCTGACTTCTTTTCCAGAGGGAGAGCCTGCCCTGCTTACCAAGCACCCTTAGGGCCAAACCCTGTCTCATCTTACCAGGACCCCTTTCGGCCTAACCGGGTCCTCCTCCTCACGTGTCCATGCTCACTGTCCCATCCTAGGTGGTCAAACCTCTCCGCACTCCCACAAGTGGCCATCGTCGCTCTGGCCCCCAGGGTGCTGTCTCCTCGCAGTCTCTGGGGATCTCTCCTTCCTCTGGGTCTTTGCCTGTGCCATTCTTGCTCTTGGAGAGCCTGGATCTCCACCACACAACATTCCCCAGACCTGTCCTCCGGCTGTCACACAGCTTACTAGCAGGGATCCGCTGGTTTGCTTCCCCAAAGGGTGGGGGGTGTGCCCACCGTCGTTATGGTAGCCAAAAGCCCCAGTCAGGGCTTGTATGCATGAGGCACTGACTCACATGCCAGTGGTGCTGACTTCATCCCTGTGAGAGTGCAGAGAGCTCAGTCTCCACACACCACTTTACCAGCCCACTGTGAGGTACCCTCTCCCGCCCCCGAGGGTGAGGGTGACCAAGGAGCAGAAAATCACCCCAGACTCCTCTGACTGAGCAGACTTGCGCTTTATTCTTTTCTCAGGACAACCTGGTGGAAGGGTGAGTTTATGGCGAACTTATGGCGCTTTCTAGGAGGTAGAGCTGTCCTCTGTGTTCAGTGAGAATGGGCACCCTCCACCTCCCATGCCTGATACTATGCCCTGAAATGAGCTGCCCCACCCCACAGTGGGCACCCAAAGGACCTCTGAAAAGGCTCATGTTCATGGGGACGGGGTGTGATGGGGATCCCTGACTGGAGGTCCTGGCCAGCACATGGAGTCAGTCAGAAGCCCTGAGAGGCGAGTCTGTGAGGGGCTGGTGCAGTGGCCAGCTGGTGGGCGGAAAACATGACAGGATGGAGTAAGTGATTAAACATAAGAAGTGGATAAGTGAGTAGATAGCTGAATGGATGGATGAATAATTGACAGCTGGGTGAGCGGATGGGTAGGTAGCTGGATTATGAACGGATGAGTGGATTGATAAGTGGATAGATGAGTGGGTGAGTGGCTGAGTGGATGGGGTGAGAACAGGGGTAGAGGGCTAGGGATTTAGATCAGTGGTTCTGTCACCTGCCTTGTAAAGTACAAGGTCATGAGTTCGAACCCTAGTACCAAAAAAAGAAAAGAGAAAAAGAGAACAGGGGTAGCTATGAGAGTACAAAGAGCTTGAGGAATCCACTGCCTGAAACTCCCAGCCATGTCCTTTATGCTAGGCACAAGAGGCCATATTGGTATACGACATGTGTGTGATAATGGAAATTAAAGCTGAGGCGACAACCGTGTTCATAGCAGCTCAGTTTGTGATAGATCTTGGAAACAACCCAAATGCCTATCAACTGAAGACTGGATAAAGAAGATATGGTTTTTCTATAAAACTGAGCATTACTCTGCCTTAAAGACTGATAAATTTGAGTCATTTATACCCAAATGGACGTATCTTCAGGACATACTCATAAGTGAAATAAATAGGTCACAGATGTGTAAATATCATATCTTTTCTCTGGTATGAGAAACTGAAGATGTTAATGAGATCTAGCATGTATGATGAATATTGTGAAATAGAAAATATTTAAAGGGAAATGTGGTAGAGAGATGAATAATGAGGGGTAAAGAAAAAACATGATGATAATAAAAAAAGGAAACAGCTTATGTATTTAGGGGGTGGAGGGTTGTGAGGTGGGTAGGGGAATGGGAAAACAATGAGAATTAAATTGTGTCATATACTGGTACAAATTCCCAGTGTTAAGTGTAATCATGATGTGTATATATAATGTACCAACAAAGATAAAAATAAACTAAAAAAAAAAAACCCTGAGGCAACAGCAGGAATTTATAGTCAAAAGCTTTAACTTAGAAAAGAGAGAATGAGGAAAGGACTTCAGCTTGAAGAGCTTGAGAGGGAAACAGGAGTTCACAGTTCTGATAGGATCAGATTGGCCCATTAACTAAAAAAGAAAAAGGAACTAGCTTTTAAAGGCATTGCTAGAATGAGCTAGATCTGGTAGTCTTCTACTGGCTCACAAATATGGCATTTCTTGAGACTTTTTCCCTGTGTTTTAGGAGATTTCCTCCCAGTATAGGATATGGATTAATAGACAAAAGGAAGAGGGCATGTTCCATTCATTGCTAGCAAGGGAGGACTGGAAGGACACATCTCCCCTTTTAGTGAGTAACAGGTTATGGATTAAGGCCTGAGAATCCCTCTATTTCTTGTCCCTCTTCTCTTTCATTATGCTCATGTGCACAAGATCCTGCCAAGCAAGGCAGAGGGGAGTAGGAACCCCAGTCCTGAATCCCTCAGTTCTCAGCCCAGGAAATGAGGGTAGAGGATGTTAGGGGGGATGGGGCCTCTCCTCATTCCAGGATGGCCCAGATTCCCCGGGATGGAGCAAAAGGCTGAGAGTCTCTGGGAGGGGTGGATCTTGGAGAGGCACACCCTCTCAGGTGTCCTTTTGGGGGAGTTCTCTGAGGCAAGGAGAGCTACCCTTATGGGGTAGAGCCCCAGGTGCTTCAGCCTTTCATCTCTCCTGGGGTGGCCTGGGAGAAGTGGGACAGAAGATGGTAGCCAGAGCTTGGACCCTCCTCTGGAACTGGGTGGGTGGGGTGTGGGGAGTTGCTCAGCCTTTGCACAGGACCCTGCTGGGAGGGATGGGAGACACAGAGCCTGGCCTTCATCAGACCACTTGGAGCAGTACCCACAGCAGGCTGGCTGAGGCGCTGGCCCAGAGGGCCCCGAGGTCGTACGTTAAGCCCAAAGCTGCGCTGTTGCACCGGGTGTTCTGGCAGCATGAAACGGAGAGGGCGCGGCCATCTGAGGACACAGTGCTGTTGGGACAGGTGGGGGCGCAAGACTTCATGACCAGCATGCCACCAGGGTTGGCTGCAGAGAGAGAAAACAGGATCTATGGTGTTTGAGCCATAGGCCTGATAGCCCCCGCCATCCACTGAGCCCTTAGGGAGGCCCACAGTTGGAACTTGGGGATCATAAGCCCAACCTGTTTTGGGGAGTCCTGGGACCTGGAATGCCATGAGAGTTTGAACTGGGAATTTTCTGTGAGTGACCACGGGACACCTTTGGGGTCCTGTCTCTCCCTCTGAAAAGGTTCTTTGGGAATGACATGATCCCACCCTCCCAGTGACCAGGAGCTCTGTTCTCTTCTCCTCTGAAGATAGACCTGGGTCCCTCTTATCTCTCATCCCTCCTGCGACTGGGGGGCCTGAGATGGTGATGAGAGGCGCTGAGGACCATGTAATCTCCACAGCTCTCTTTAGACCTCAGGTCCCATAAGGAAAATGGAAGCAGGCCTTGCCAGGGGTCCTGGGAGCCAGAGAGGATGACTGTGTGGCAGCATCTCGGACAGCACCCCTTCTCTAGGAGGGTTCTACCTGAATGTGCACGCACATAGCAGGACAAGGAGTGACGGCAGCTGCTTTTGCTTGGCCTGTTCTGCTCAGAGCGTTCTGGGGCTGTAACCCTGACCCGGGGACACTTGTTTGGCTCTGGCCCGGCATACATGGGATGGGACCAAGTGCTTCTATCTCGAGATGCCTGATCTCTCTCTATGCCTTAGTTTCCTTGTCTGAAAGTGCAGATAACAGTGGAGCCCCTACTGCTGCTGTTTAGGAGTTAAATGAGTAAATTCCAGCATACTGTTGAGAGCAGGCGTGGCCCATGGTGACCGTGGGGCATGTTAGTCACTAGCAGAGTGCAGTTAGTACTAGAGCTGAGTGGTTCACCCACGTCCGAACAGTCCTTTCCTGCGCCCGGCAGGAAGAACAGAGCTTCTAGGAAAGTGACTCTGACAGGGCATCTGACAATGGCACTTCTTTACATCTTGCTTAGTTGAAGTTATTAAGTTGAATACTGTAGTTAGAGGTAACACTTGCCTTGTTTTAAGTAAGGAGAGTTGTTTTTCTGAATAAGATGGAAGAGGAGGAGTTATTTGTAGCTCTTTTCTGAGAAATCATTCATGGAGACATGAGCAGGATGGGACCCTCATCAGCCCTCCAGAGCTGAGGATTTGCAGAGAAGAGGCCCTGGCTCCAGTCAGAGCTGGCCTGGAGCTTGCATGGTGGGGGGTCTGAGAAGGGGGGCTCCTGAGCTGGCTGTGGGAAGCTTGAGTCTGGAGATGACCTGTCCCCACCTAACCCTCACTCCTGGGCTTGGCCTGGTGAGTCAATAGCAGAGGCAGATGCTATCCCCGAGCTTTTCTTCTCCCTAGCCTAAGGGGCCAGGAGGCTCCTGCTCTGGCCACACACACCTTGAGGAGGCTGATGATCTGCTGGGGTCACCTCTGTGGCACAGGGACACTAATAGATTGCTTCTCTCTACCTGTGCTGGACTGTCCTGCCAGGAACTCTTGTCCCTACCCTCATGTTGCCTCCGCCTGGTACCCCCACATGATTTGAGTGAGGCTGTGACCTCTAAGGCCCTTAGAAGACAGGGATGACCTCACACACCTCCATGTCCCCCGCTCCTGCAGACACTCAGGGAGGTGGATGAACAAGCAGTGGCCAGACAGACACCCTCAGTGGGGGTTCGAGGGGAAGAGGGACAAGGATGGAGACTGGACTCCTGGGGAGCCTAAGAGAACCCGCCAGCCCTGGGAAGGTGCCACTGGCCGTCAGGGACTCTGGCCTTGTCTGGGTATGGGAGCTGAGGCTTCAGGAGAAGGGATCCCTGGGGTCCTGGGCGTTCTGGGGACCACTGTGGAAGACTGGCCCTTACCCCTCTCCTCCCTTTATTCTCGGAGCCCTCTGCCTGGTGGTTTGTTGCTCTTGGCACCCTCCTGAAACCCTGCAGGGCAAAGACCCCATCTTCCCAGATTCTTCTGTGTGCTGGCCAGAGCAGCTGAGGTCATAGCTGCTCTCAGCTGCCCACAGGACCAAGAGCAGCTCCCAGCAGTGCCAACCCTGCCTCTGAGTGCCACCACAGAGGGTTGATTGATTATGCCCCAGGCCCCAGGCATGGTAGAGCAAGAGTGTCTGGGCAAGACCCTGCTCTACTTGGCAGGCACCTAGAGAGGCAGTGGGCAGGCGTACGATGTTCCCTCCAAGAGCCGCTGAACTGAGGGGGGCACGGAGGGCAGCAGGGCTGGGCAGGAGCTGTACAAGGTCTGGACCCTGCTGTGTGTTTGGGGCTGGGGCTAAAGAACACTGCTGTGCAAAGTGGAAGTGACTCTTAGTGTGAACTCATGGGGCCTCTGTAGGAAACTGGCCCAAGGCTACGCAGAGAGGCGGCCTGGCTCCCCTGCCTGGAGGAGCTGGGCAGAAGGTGCCCCATAATCATAACAGCTGCATTTATTGGAATCCAAGCATCATCCTAATAGTAGCAAAAGGAAGGGACTCCAGCCCTTTCCCAAACTCAGAAGTGAGCCTGCCTGCCCCAGATGCCCTGAATGGTGAACCTGCTCCCCCATCACCCCATGCTAGCTCCCTCCCTAGAGGTGGGAACACCTCACTTGGGGCCCCACCTGGTCCTGTTGTGCCTCCTGGTCTCTCTTCACCACCACCCCAGTCTTGCTGGCTCAGGCCTTGCCATACTGAGGGTTCCTCTGCAGGGCACCTTCTCATCTCCTGCCCTTGTCAGGGTCCACAGGTGGGTTTCCAGGGCTACTCAAGTGCTCTGCTGGGACTCCTGTGGTCACCATCTGAGCCTGACCTGTCATCTGGGCCCTGGGATAGCCCTTTGGGTTAGGGAGGAAACAGACTGCAAGGAAGAATAAGATATGGATTGGGGATTCAGGGGAGGACACAGGTCAGAGGGCCTTCTTATTGAGGCCAGGACACGATGACATGGCAGAGTTCTAGGCTCAGGAAGAAGGCACTCAGGAGTGGAGGTGACGACTAGTTGCTGCTGATTTGAGACAGGGAGCTGGAGAAGTCCAGGCTCTGGTGCTAGCTGGGGACTAACGTCTCCCAGACTGCAACATACATGTAACTATCCAATCTTTAGTTTAAATTGAACTGGAGGGCAGTGGCGCCCCTGGGGTCTATCCTAGAGTGGTACAGGGGCACTGGGGGCTTCTACCTGGATCTGGAGGTAAAGGGCTGAGATGAGGCCAAGAGCATCTCTGTGCAGTGCTAGTGGGTAGGACAGATACTCACTTGCCCGTGTGATCACACAGTACTTGTCCGTCGGGGCACACTCCACTAGAGACTCACAGTTCTCATGGCCGCAGCACACATGGCAGTGTAGGGCCCGGGCTGAGGGAAAGCGCAGGGCATCAGTCTGGTCAGGGATGAACACCCAGCTACCTGCCTAGTGATCTGCTCAAGGTTACCCTCACTAAACCTCTTCCTCTCTCTCTCCCAGGGAGCTCAGCGGAGCACAGAGGATAGGGCTTTTGTGGTAGTGATGCTGACATGTTTTCCCTCTGTTCCCCCTAGCTAGGTGCCAGGCTGTCTGAGAGACAATCAGGTTATATTGTGTCAGGCTATCCTCAGGCTGAGCTCATGTCCCTTCCTTTTTGTGGCTTCCCTTGTTCTTATGAACTCTTGCACTAATCTGCCACCTTGTCCTGTGGCTACTTCTGGAGAGGGGACTGGGAATCCTAGAAAATGTAGTAGAGCTGTCAGCTAAACCAGTTAAAGACTAGATGGGTAGATAGATGAATGGATAGATGGGTGAATGGATGAATAAATGAGAGGATGGAAGAATGGGTGGGTGGATAGACAGGTGGACAAGTTGATAAATAAATGGATGGATGAGCGGATGAATGGATAGATGGATGAGTGCATGGGCAGAAGGATATATGAATGGCTAGACGGATGGGTGGATGTATGTATGAATGGGTAAGTGGGTGGATATATGAGTCAGTGGATGGATAGATGAGTGAGTTATAGATGAATAGAAGGATGGAAGAATGAGTGAGGTAGATGAATGGGAGGAGGATGAGTAAGAGGTAAGTGAATAGGTGGGTGGATTGGTAGATATATGCATGGATGGGTGGGTGGATAGTGGACAGGTAGACGTATGGGTAAATTGACAAATGAATGGATGGCTGAATGGGTGAGTGCGGGGAATAATGAGGAGATTGTATGTGAATGGATAGATGAGTAGACGGATAAAGAATGGATAGCTGGATAGATGGTGTTTGAATTTATGGGTGGGCAGGTGGACAGATGGATGAATGAATGGACAGATGAATTACTATACTAGCCTGATGGAGAGGTGGATGGTGGAAGGAAGAAAGATAGGGCAGTGGGGCTGAATATAAGGAAGATTGACTTTAAAAATGATCTAGGTTCCAGTTTTGTTGTTCTCTGGCTCTTCCTTCTCTGAGCCAAGGTGTCTCCATGTAGAAAGTGGGAGTAATAGTAACCTTCTTGGTTATCTCCGAAGATGAATGATGTAATGTACAATGCACCTGGCTCCTGTCCCATTCTTCCTTAGAGGAGGACTTGAGGTGCTTCTAGCTCTAGATGGTTGGCTGGCAGCCAGAGACAGATAAGTTGCCTGACTAGGTTGGGCTGCCTTTGAGGACTTTGAACCCAGTAGGTGCTTACAGATGACCAGTTAGAGGGAAATAATAGCCCAGGTCTTGTACCCCATTCATCAGAGATGTGCTAGTGACTCCTAGCCTTGAGGTGAATGCAGAAATCACAGCAAAGGCACCAGCCCAAGATGTTAGTGGGAGAGGACTAGGCAAGCCCTGAAGATGGCTGACCCAAAGTGTTGTGTGGTCATCCTTAGCTGCCAACTACAGAGAATGTGACAAGGCTGCCCTTGGAAGAACATAAGCCTTCCTGATGTGGCTGGCCCATGGACGGAGATTTTCCATAAGTGGGATGGAGTAGAAGGTACAGTGGTCACTCTGTGGAAGTACCCAGTAAGGGCCAATTTACTTTTGGTAAAAGGCAGGATGACCTTGGAAGTCTGTGTGGAGTGGGTGGCTTAGATCTAGACTGCTCAAGATTTCTGTGGGAAAGAAATGCAGTGTAAGGCATTGCAGAGACAAAGGGAGCTTTTACAGGTTGCAAGAATACAGAGCTGGGATTAGGCATGCAAAGGGTCAGAAAACTAAGCGTCATGTCCTGGTGTGGAGGCTGCTGCTAGACTCAGGATGCATCTGCGAGTATTGTCCCAGAGAACGTCCTGTAGGAGGTTTCCTGTAGAGGATTTCCCATAGCGTATCCTATGTGGGATGTCCCCGTCACGGTGTCCGGCAGGTCTGTCCTGTGCAAGTATCCTAGGGAACGTACACCTGCTCTGACCTCAGAGGTTCCTCTGTGGAATGAGATGGTCTGGCTTTCTGCTGGAGCCCCAGCCTCCATTACCCCTGACTGAAGAGTGGAAGATTGCTGCTGGCCTGAAGGCTGCTGGTGGTCAGGCTCAGAGCAGCCCAGCGCCTTTCACCAAGCTGAGGACCAGGCCATGGTTCTGGAATCCTAATGAAAGAAGCTCCATGTTGAGGGTAACCTCTGGCCATTTTTGGTGCCCACCTGCATCTAAGTTGTCAGTCTTACTGAAGTCAAACGGAAGGCCCTAGGTTATTCTACAAGGACTCACAGGACCTCAGTCTCCTTGCTGGAGTTCCCGTGGTTCCTGAGTTGGTGCTGGTCAGGATTCATGGGCTAATGCTAGTTACATCTTCAAGGAGTGGCCAGTCTCCATGAATGCTATGTAGTATAAGTACTGGATGGTTACCCTCCCAGGAAAGCTGAGCCCTTGGGGACAAAACTGTCCCAGCAAATGTCTCCACCTTCTGACCGCCTTCCTGTTCCGTTTCTCCTGAAACAGTACCCAGACCCCCGGGCCGGTGAGACCAGAGCAGTGCCCTGGCCTGAGATGCTCTTTGTGCTCCCCGATAAGTAGTGCCCCGAAACAAACTTGACCACTCGTGCCCTCTGTGGTTAGCCTTGGACCTTTGCCTAGTGCTGCTCCATCTGTCTCTCCAGTGGCCCTACTGTGTGCCTCCCTCCAGCTACAGTACTTTCCCAATCCCCTCTCCCTTCCTCTCCTCCCCTCCCCATCTCTCCCACCCCAGCTCCAGAGAAGCTGATGGGGCTAATTATCCTCAGGTGATAATTATTCATTTGGTAATCACAGGCTCTAGCACATCATCTCCCACTCCTGGCCTCATTTCTGACCCCAAACCAGGTCACTGGGATAAGTGCAGAGTGGGCTGGAAGGAGGGAGACCCACTTGTTCTATTTTGCCTAGGATTTTCCATTTAAGCACGGAGTCTTGCACCCTAGGAATTTTTTCATCCTGAGAGGAGGAGGCAGCTGGCCCCCAGCGGCATCGCAGGTGTGAGTAGTTCCATGGCTTAGGCCCCTTGCATGGAGTTTTACTTCCACAAGATCAGAAAGATATCAGACACGGTATTCAAATGAAAGGGGCCTCCAAGTCTGGGTGGGCAGGAAGCCCACCCTCCAATCCATGCAAGAGGCCTCCTTCTCCCTCCTTCAATTTCCTTGCCCTAAGGCAGACATGCTAGGGCCCAGGCCTGGGGAAGTCCGCCCCGCCCCACCCCTGCATGGTGCGGCCAGAGACCTTACCCAGAGCAGTACACAGCACAGCTAGAAGCAGCAGCACCAGGAGAAACCTCATCGTGGACGTCCGCTGGCAACTGGGAGCTCCCAGAGCAAGGGCACCTTTATACACTGTCAGGCAGCTAGGTTCAAACCAGGTAATTGGCTGGAAGATGAGCTTGGGATGGTAGGGATATGACTCATCCCAGGGGCCTCAGGGCTTTCAGGACGTCCCCATGGGGGCCCTTATTTGTTCCTTGGTCCTGAGCCAGTTATCTCCCCTCCTACAGTTAACAAAGGGCCCTCAGGTGGGCTGGGGAGAAGGAAGACATATTCCTTGTCCTGAGGGTCAGAGGAAACCAACCTTGCTAGACTTCTGCTGAGATGCCCAGTCTGTTCCCTCTGCTTTCTCCTACATAGGCACTGTGGGCTGAAATCTGGCTTTGGATCAATGATCCTTCATCTTCAGCACCCGCAGTCACCTAGAGAAATGGTTAAACTTCTCGTTCTGATTTGGAGGTGGACGGGGCCGAGGCTCTGCATTCTTGGGACCCCTGGGGCTCACTGCATCATAGTCTAGGGCCCACAGAGCCAGACCTGTGGTAGAACCCTGGTGTGCACGGCAGCCAGGTCCATGCCGGCTACTTATGTATGACCTCCAGGCCAGCATGGGGACTATGAAACAACAGGGTGTCTGAAAACACAGGGAATGGCTTGTGCTATTGACCTGTCAAGTCTTGCTGGCGTTTCAGAGGTGAGGGACAAGGGCCTTCTGACTTGTTCTCCCTCCTTTCAGAAGGTGCTCAGCCTGCAGGCCTCCGTGTTCTCCTGCAGCCTCCCTCCAGCCCCTCCTAGTCCCTCATTTCCCTCCAGAGGCTCCTCTCGCAGCCTCTTGTGCAGATGCCTCACGGCCACCCGCCACTCTCATGTCTCTAGAGCTCTTAGCCCCCTGCCATGGCCTGTGGC
>PVIC010052704.1:0-12079 GCA_004025085.1 Thryonomys swinderianus | reverse complement strand
CAAGCTGAACATAAGCTGAGCCTGATGCTGCTTTCCTTTCACCAAACATCAGCACTGTAAATGTTTATAAGGTAGTAGGAGTTTTCAGCAAAATGGTGCACAGTGGATAGAGAGGGCCCCCAAATACAAACAGAATGAAACCAAAAACACTCTTGATAATTGGGATGTTATTTCTTTAGGTGGGAAGTTCTGTTGGCAATCTGCGGAGAGCAACTATTTATAAGAAAAAATGCTTTAGAAGCAACAGGTTATTCTTGGCTTAATAAATTTAAGTAATAATGCTACAATGTCTTGAGATACTATCTGAGAGACATTTATCGGACCATGTGAGTATGGGAAGTAACAAGACTTGGGTTGTTTTTCTGATTAAATATCTAACTCATTTCACATGGAATGGTGGTTTCACTATACTAACTGCAATCCAAGAAAACTATTATTATTATTTTTTTTTTTTTTGAGACAGGGTCTCTCTTTGTAGTTCAGGCTGGCCCTGAGCTCTCTATGGAGCCCAGGCAAGCCACTGCGAACTCAGCAATCCTCCTGTCTCTGCCTCCCGAGTGCTGGGATTACAGATGTGAGCCACCACGCCCGGCATTGTGGTATGCGGTGTTGATTGTTGGTGGGCGTGAGTCTCCACGCCCAGCATTGTATGTGGTTACCGGGCATCAAATTCAGGACCTTGAGCTTGCGAGGCAGGCACCGGAACCCCTGAGCTAACTCTCCGGCCCAAGAAAAGTATTATTAAAGAGACAGTGAAAGTACTTTTTACCTATAGAGTTGTAATACTGGAACCCACACTTAACATTTATTTTCATATTTTCTTTTTGAAGAATAAAAATAAATAAAAGCTTAGGATTGACTTCAGAGATTTGTTTTCTTAAAATGCGTTGGTAGGGCCGGAGATTTAGCTTAGTGGTTCCGGTGCCTGCCTAGCAAGCGCAAGGTCCTGAGTTCAATCCCTGGTAACCACATAGAACAATACTGGGTGTGGTGACTCACGCCCACCAACGATCAGTACCACACATCGCAATGTCAAGTGTGTTTGGGTCACACCTGTAATCTCAGCACTCGGGAGGCAGAGGCAGGAGGATTGTTGAGTGTAAGGCTTGCCTGGGCTCCATAGTGAGCTCAGGGCCAGCCTGAACTACAAGGCAATACCCTGTTTCAAAAAAAAAAAAAAAAGTCATTTATAGTAGACAGTGAGACACAATGGCATTTGGAAAAGAATAGATTATTGTTAATATAAGAACACAGGTCCAGGTGCTTTGCATGCAAATGAGTCATTGGAGGACCTTGCTGAGAAGACAGATGTCAGGCTGAAAGATCCTAGGAGTTAATTAGTTAAATTATGTTCCAGTGGTGCACGGTCATGGGAACTGGCCTGTGAATGTCTCCTGTCTAATTTAAAGTGGTAACATTTGTATAATTAGAGAAACTCTTCTAAAGTAGTCATGGCGATGTGGTAGTCCTCCTCACAGAGCAGGTGTCTTTGTCAAGGTTGGACTGCTGCTATGCTCCTTGCCATTCTGTGGGAGACATTTATCCTCAGATGTCTCCCCTTACCTTCCTTTGAATAATTAATGTCATTGACCCCAACGGTGGCTCAGGATAAGGGCATTTTTCAGGATCTGTTCTTTTCTTGATTTCTTCCCATCATACTCTGTACTGGAGTTCTCTGGCATGGAATAGCAATATAGCAAATTACAAACACCCTGTTTATCAACTAGGAGAAAGGACACATGGTTAAAGACAAATGAAGGTAGGTCACCCATAGGTAGCATTGTCAGTGACTACATTGATTGAATCTATGACAGCTATTGATTTCAAAGGGGCACCACCATTTTAGGGGACACTAAAAACAATGCTTCCCAGTTAAACTTCTATCTTGAACATTTTACTTTATGTTATTAAGACATCATTTTAGACTTAGACCTTTCTCTCATCATTTGTCATCTTTGTGCATGTAAGTAAGGAAAATAGAAGACAAACAAATCAGTCATTGTTGAAGGAAGATGTGGAATTGCAGGTGTTCATCCCAGGAAGATTATTTTTGATACAGTTACTCGCTTTATACTCTGGTGCTCAGCAACCATGTCTCTCTGCATGTATGATCACATTTTATTTAGTGCCCAGTAAAAGCTCCATTTTAAAAAAAGGCATCAATGACACTCATCATCTCTGCAACCAACAAACAATATGACAGTGTACGACCAGGTTTGTACATGTGGCAGTAAGTACACCTTCATCACAACCACTGCTTGGAGGACAGTATTCAAAATGTCATTGGTTAGAAGAGGAAGAGAAATGGGGACCCAGGTTTTGATGAAAAATGGTAATTACAGAGTTATAAGAGGATAAATACCTAATATTTCTAATTCCATGGGATGAAAGGAAAGAAGTGTTGGTTAGAGCATATTTTACTTTAGTCTCTTGATGAATATATTTCCAATTCCAAATGAACTCTGGTACATAGGAAGAGTTCAGAATAACCCTCTTTAGGAAATGAATGGAAAACTTCAGATGCATTTTCTACCATGAAGGAGAGAGTAGGACCTTACCATTGCTGCTGTTGATTTATAATAACAGCATAAGTTAATTCTGAGGAAAGATCACCAATGACCTCATAACCCTAATATGGTTACTTTTATTTTTATATTCCATCTTAATGTTCATCTGTATTCATTCTTAGTTTTTATAGTTATAATCATAATGATGAATTATCATTTTATATACTTCCACTGAATAGTATATCAAGAAAGCATAATTATAATTCTATGACTGTAATATTCCATTGACTTATACACAATAATTTATTTAAACATTCCTTATTATCATACATTTCAATTACTTCTCATGCTCTACCACCTTAGAAGGAGCTGTGAACAGCATTCCTGTGCTCTTAGTTTTTTTCCTCTGTTAACTTATTTCCTCAGGAATCATTCCCAGGAGTGGAATTCTGGGGTTGAAGGGAATGATAAATTTTTATGGCCCCTGGTATCAATTGCCATAAAAATAGGCTCTAATAAAATTTCAGTGGCAATCTCTCCTTGAGGATTATAAAGGACAAGGGACTGTTTAGCTATTTCACAAGACTTGGGCACTCCGCTTTCAGGGAGGAGTACATCATTGGAGGCATGGCCTAGGGAGAGAGAGAGAGAGACCGAGACACAGTGCTGTGGGTGAGCAACTGCGGTGCCCACAGCTTTACTGCCAGCAGGGAGCTTCGTCACTCAGCTCTGTGCAATGGGATGTAGAGCTCCAGTCGGCTCTGAGGAAAGGGAGCTGGGCCATAAATGGTCTGATATGCATCAAGGGTCCTTCTGAACTGAATAGAAAAGGTGGTAAGATTGGCTTAAGAAAGGTGGGTTGCATAAAGTAAAATTTCCATAAGTACTGTGTGGAATTTCCCTACTCAGAGGGTAAATGATATTATTTATTTCTTTGAGTTAGAGGTAGTAAAAAAAAATCATAAACTTTGAAAAACAACCGTAGCTATGCCCACCAAGTAGAGTCCACAGCAAAGTTTTAAAGGGCATATGAAGGTAATTTCTGAAATGCACAGGATAGAATTCAGGCAGAAACATACACCTCACCGGGATTTGTACTAGTTCAGAATTTTGTTACAGAGTGTTAGGTCATGGGTAGGTTTGCACCATACCCTTCTCATTGTACCGAGAAAATTAGCAGTAGAAATGACAGGGATATTTAGTCTCATACTTTGAGAGAAAAAAATCCACCACAGAGTACAACTCACACACTTCTCTTATAGGCTGAGATCGTCACATGGGAAGGTGAAACTCTTGACCTGCCTGTTACTACCCCAAGTACAAATCATCCAATACGTACTTCAGTTTCATTCATTGTATTTCCCTGCTTCTAGGTAAAGAGGACCTTATGCATCTTTCTGAGAGAAAACTAATGCCATCTGTGCTTTATATAAGAAAGCAAACTAAAGAAAATATTATCTCTAGAGGAAGTCATTGTGGTTGCTAACACATAAAAGTTACTATCTGATGACCAGTGTCAGAATTATAAATCTGAATGTAAAAGAAAAATCTCAAAGTATAGTGTGATATTATTATGCCTGAAAGGTCAAATCTGATAGAATTTGAGTTCAGATTTTCAAACATGTTGTTTTTATAGCATATGTGATAGAAAATGGCAAATTATCAAGTCTGGGTCTTTATATTTTGAATGATCACTTTGTATTTGTGCTAATAACCAAGGAAATATATTTCTTTATATTAGGATTTATTTGGGTGTAAATGACGACACAACATGATCAACAACAACAACAACAACAAAGGGAATGTATTGGGTCATGTTACAAAGAAGTTTGAAGAACTTTGGCTACAACTTGATTCAGGGGCTCAGTCAGTGTCATCATTTTTCTGTTTTAATCTTTATCTCAAGGCTCTGGATATTGTGCATGTGTTTTGTTTTCTACAAGTTCTTGGCACACATTAGGAAAGTGCACAGTTTGAACCCAAATTAGACACATTGCGATTCACCCCGTAAAAAAGAAATCCAGTCTGGCAGCACCCAACATCAAGATATTTTAATTGGCCATGTGGGTATCATTTGATGATCTTTGAAAAAGTTATCTCATTAGGAAAACAATTCATTCTGATTGTAGAATCTGAGTAATATTTCATTCATGGGGCTGATATGCTTAGGTATCAGGATCAACAAACCCACAGAGAAAAGTGGAATTGGAGAGAGGAAGCAATAAGGAAAGGCAGAATATTTCTACAAAAAGGGGAAAAAGAAACTTGTGACAAAACCAGTGAATAATTACCACGAAGGTGATTTTAAATGCCAACAAGAGACACTGAAATGTTGATTCCATTTGAGGAAACCTTTCATCAGTATTTTTATTTTCTTTGGGACAGGATTTTGGTGATCTCCTATATCATCTGATATCTAAATGAAGTTAAGATGTCTTTATTAACTGTCTACTAGTTCATGTGCCTAAATAAATATGAGCAATAGATCAAAGGATGCCAAACTCAGATATCTAGTGTTTGGAATAATTCCTAGTTTTTAATAGCCTTGGCTAATGAACTTTGATGTGATGGAATTTATGTCCATGCAAAACTTCATTCTATAACTTATAGTTGGTTTTCAGGGGTCCCAACATCTGCAATCAATGGATTATTTGTGCTACCCTTTGCTCTATATGCTAACATAATTAAGAAAGATCTATCAAGTGCTCTGATGTCAAGGATTTTTCCCTTGAGAGGGATTTAGATGCCATGTGAACCTTTTTATACACGTGTTCTTCAATGTGGATGCCGTATACCAGTGACCCCTCTCTCTTTTTTCCCCTGAGGTGTCATTGTCTTGCAGTTTTCCCAAGCTGTAAGTTTCACCTCTAGAATGCACTTCTCTGTTCTTTCAGTGGTGTGATTTGCATGTCCTTAAGGAATCTTGATTGTAGGACTCATCAGCCACTTGAAAGCAGATCTGAGTTTCTTCATTCTAGCAACAGACTGACGAAACGCATGGGCTCTGAAGTTACTGACTTCTCAATATCCAGCTGACAGGAAGTCCCTTGGAAAAAAGAACTTGCTAATGTTTGAACTACGATTAAAGTCCCATGGAAGGGATGGACAAAAGGATATTGCTCGTAAATTTAGGGAATGTTCTATTTTCAGAAAACTAAAAGTAATGAGTCAGCCAATCCTGTTCTGTGGGTGCTAAAATGAAGAAAGTGGACAAGGTAGACGCTGACTCATCTGTCACAAGCATTGGAGACAATGGCTCATCAGAGTTACTATGTTTACTTGTTGGATGAAGCTGAGAGCTCATGGGTGAAACATTTCTCCTGTACTCTCTGGTTTTTATTTTTTAGGACAGTTGTAGTTCTGTTTATTCTCCTAGTCATCCCACGTAGCTCTTCTGTTTCCATTTTGAGTAATTCTTTGACAGTGGGACAGACAGGCATCCATATTTTTCCCTAAGTCTTTTTTGTTAGTTTTTAAAACATCTTTGCTTTTTTTTTTACTTCCTGTTATCTTCTTCTTATTCCATCTATGAACTTGTGAGTAACAGCTATCATGGATAATGAAGGGAAGAATAGTTTGATTATATACACACTTCAGGCAAAAAAAAGAAAATGTGAAATGATGTAAGACATGAAAACTGTGTCCCCTCCTACAACTTTAGTTCCAAAGTCCCGTTCTTTATTCCATGTATTATAAATGCTTTTTGTCAAAGAATAATATATATTAAAAATACCAAGTGCATTTATCATCTTTACATTACAAGTTTGCTTTGATTTGGTTCCTTCATCTGGTCCCTTCGTTTGGTTCCTTTAAAATTTAAAAAAAAGCAGATGAAGTGGATTTGCAAATGGAAATGAATAAAAGCATTAACTGATGGTTAATTTATGAAAGTAGGATCTCTAATTAAAATGATCTATAGTAAGTCACTCAATTATGTTTATTTAACACATTTTCAATCTCTACTGCCATGTTGAATATTGTGTACATTTTCCTGAACAAGCATGGATGTTAATTGTCTTTGTTATTATTTGAAGGGAAATATCAAAGCCTTTCTTGAAGAGTCACTTAGAGCAAACAGCTCTGAGTGATGCCTGTGAAGTAGCTCAGCCAGAGTTAACTTCTGATAGTGCTGCAAAGAGCACACTGTTTCTTTTACCTTCCCTTTCGGAAGCAAATGGCAAGACAAGGAAAAAAAAACCCAAAAACAAAAACAAAAAAACCCCAACAACTAGAAGCAGATTAAAAGCTCAACAGCTCAGTTATTCTTCATGCACTATATTCATTTATTTATTAAAATTATACTGCACTGAGCCTGGTGATGGTATTGAACAAGGCAAGGAAAATCTCAGGCCTCAGAGACTTACAGTTTGGACGAAGTCACAGCGAATGCCATTAAGGGAGTAACGGGAGACAGAACCCAGGGCGAGTGGCAGAACAAGCGAGAGAAGCTGAGTAAGTGCTAGGTAGGCACAAGAGGGGAAAGAAGAAAGTCCCCGGGAAAGACTGTGAGCACCTACGATGGAGAGGAGATGCTGAGGACAGGGAAGTTTAACATTCGATTTGGAGACATGGAAATGAGAGTCTAAGTCAGTCAGGTAAGAAAGCTGTCCCTCTGGCTTAGGTTAAAAATTCTTTTGTTTTTTTTGAGACAGGGTCTCACTTTGCAGTTCAGGCTGGCCCTGAGCTCACTATGTAGCCCAGACAAGCCTGGAACTCAGCAATCCTCCTGTCTCTGCCTCCCGAGTGCTGGGATGACAGGCCTGAGCCACCACGCCCGGCACTGTGGTGTGCGGTGCTGATTGCTCATGGTGTTGTCGTATGTAGTTACTGGGGACTGAACCAGGAACCTTGCGCTTGCTAGGCAGGTACCAGAATCATGGAGCTAAATCTCCAGCCCAGGTTAAAAATTCTTAACTTTAGCCTTTAATCCAAAGGGGAACATTCAAAAAACTCTTCTTATGTGTCAGAAAACCAAATAAGAGACAGCAACAATCATTTCTGATTTCTTTACAAAGCAGCACAGAGTGAAAATCTATTTTCAATGAAGAAGGAACACAGTGAAAGAAATCTATACTGAGTAGTAAATGACCTTGTGTTCAGGAGCCCTTACTCATCAAACATATCAAAAGCAACTTTTCAATGAATTCTTAAAACTGAACAAAATTGGATGGTCATTTCCCTATAGAAGTGACAACTTTTAGTATTAAATGTGAATTGGAACAGATATGGGCAGTTTTTCCATCATTCTTATCTTTCAGTATTCTTGTTCAAAACTATTTCTTGTGCAAAGCCATATTTATATGTTTGTTTTCATCAATAACTCTGCATTTGGTCTCCAAGCCTCTTACCATATACGTGTCCTTTGGCACTAATATATGCAGACAGAAACATACAGAAGCTCACTGTTAATAACTGTTCAGAAACAGGAAATTAAGGATTTATGAGTATGGGTATGACATTAAATGGCCAGAGGGCTGGAGGCATTTGAATTTCCAGAAGAAAGCACAACTGTTTCAAAAATGACCTTGAACTGAGGATGGTATCTTTACTTTAAACCTTATCTGACATTATTCTCTTCTGAAGAAAGCAATTTCTCTTTAAAAAAGCAAAAGAAAACTGTGTCCTTACTTTAAAAACCAATAGCATACATTTAATCAGCAAATATTTATTGTGTAGGT
The DNA here is from genome assembly GCA_004025085.1 of Thryonomys swinderianus. Lineage (NCBI taxonomy): Eukaryota > Metazoa > Chordata > Mammalia > Rodentia > Thryonomyidae > Thryonomys > Thryonomys swinderianus. Next base: position 3,894 of record PVIC010052704.1, on the reverse strand, counting down.
AGTTTTCATATGGAAACTTATTCCTCTAATGACCTTACTGACTGGCTATGTCTGGTTCCTTCTCTTTGTTTGTCAACGTAGACATCAAAGAAGTGAATTTTCCCTGGGAAACCATGCAGGTAGGAAGTACAGATGTGATCTAAACACCAGCCTGCCAGTTTACGTGCTACTTTAACTGTCATGCATGGGTTTGAAAGACCTTGTTTAATGGCTATGAATTGATTTGTCCTAGTTGTTTCACAAGTCATAAACCATGGCCAAGGTTTGAGGAAAATGAAGGGGCCTTGTAGATTATTAAGACATTTGCTTTAAGGAAATATTAATTGTTACCCTTGAGCAGGGTTGTTCTGGCTGAACTGGCTGAGGGAATCCTGGGGTTGTGGACTTTCGGTTTGGCTTAATAGGGAGTCTCTAATAAAGAGTGAAATTTTCATGATTGTTTACTTGCTTACCACTTGTCTGAAAATAATTACACCTATGCAGGGATGATTGATGAAAGTTCAGTCTTCTTGGAATTTCATTCACATATCAATGATGATAAATGTAGGTAATGATTCTTGGGGATGTATTTAATAAGAAAAAATTAGTGTGTTTCATATTATAGTTGGCTAAACTGTATGCTCTGTTGATAAACATTCTGCCAAAAAGTAGTCTTACAGTGAAATAGATTTTAGAAATTCTAGGTTGTACACCATTGAACATGATCTTTATTTGAAATTATTTAATGGCTATATAATAACTTCTGTTCCCAGGGATTGGTAAAATCTAGTAAATCAGAATCTCCAGGAATTGCACCCAGGTGTCCAAATGCGTGTACATTTCCAGGTGACTCAGTTCATAGAGGCACTGCTGTAATGGGATGTTTCTTGTACAGGCGATCAGTCTCGAGGCCAGTTGTTTTGCGTATCCCAACTGTTCACTGCAATGAACAAAAGATGATGATACATGACACCAAGTAAGAAGGCTTTTGTCCTTTGTCTTATATTCAGTTCTTTATTCGATGAAAGTCAGTTTTGATCAGATAGACATCTTGTGAATCACTCATAGTGGGAAAGAGGATGAGCTACAAGGGGTGAGGAAATGACCTGAAAAGAAGCCAATCCCACCATAGTTTGTGTTCGTGATGCTTCTGGCTCTCTAGGGGCAGCTGCCAGGACCCATTCTGGAAGCCAGGACCTTAAGGCCCAAGCAGCCACCACTGTGGCCCCGCCCAGGCCTGGAACGTAAATTGTGCCTTCATCTTTTTATATAGTCCCTTGATCCTGACAGAAACTTCAGATCCTATTAAGTAGCTTCTTGCTCTCTTTTAGTCTATTCGTTTGAACTTTTGTGACATAAGTGTATTCAAGATGGGAGCGGACTGTATCACTACCCTTTCTTAGTTCCTTCCTGGGAGCCCAGGGCCCTAGGGCTTGGGTGAATCCAGCAGAGAAATGCTCACACGCGTGGCTCAGTCCCTTCCGCAGCCTCTCTGGTCTGTCTCTCCTTTCACCAGCTTAGACTCGCTCTTGCACACACACACACCCACACCTTCTGTGTGCCTTCTGCCTGGGTCCTGTCTGGGGTGTCCCGACAGGAGCTGAGCAGCTGCCTCTCCCCCTCCTGGGCTTGCCGGGCTGGGCTCCTCCCTTTGGCTCTAAGTAGAAACCACTGCAGGGGTGGAAATTTTTCCCCCTAGCTGGATTGCAGGTTCCTTGAGGGCAAGATTTGTATTCTGTTTCCTCTTTCCCCCGTTCCCTTGGTAAAGCCAAAAATGCTTCACTGATGCTTGGAAGTAAATGAAGAACTCTCTTGCTCCCTTCTGTAGTAGACACACGTGTTGGACACGTGTTCACTCATCCGCAGGGCGAGGCCAAGCGGGGCTCACTAGAGAGACAGGTTTAACGTAAGGTGTGTAAATACTTGAGGACGGTCAAGGCAGGCTCGCAGTGGCCACCTGCAGAGTCAAGGTGGAGGACTGTGAGAGGGCCATCTGCACGCTGGAGCTCCGAAGGATCCGTCAGAGGCCAAAGACAGGGAGCTCGCTGCAGAGTCTCAGTCACGTCGGAATTGGGAGGCTGAACAGTCTGCTCTGGAAGATGGGAGATGACAGTCCAGATGAGACGAAGTCCAGAGCTCCTCTGAGGACATGAACGGAGCTTTTCTTCTTCGTTTCCCTTGAACTCTTCTCTGAAAGCTGCCCTGCGCGGGCCTGCTGTCTTCAGTACGTTCCCTTCTGCCGCACCCACAACTATGAGGATCCAACTTAGTCGGGCTTTTCCTACTAAGGTTGACACAATCACAGCCTCCTTTTCAAGTATTTTCTCTTCTTTCTAAACCACCTTTTTTTTTTTTACCACTGTAGTGCCACTTTCATCTTATCAATACCAACTTCATCTTAATTTCTATGCCATCGTGTATTTTTATTTTGCTGTGCATAGTACATCAAACCAATCTATCAGTTTTACACCCCCAATTGAATTCTAAAAATTTTAAGGTTAACTATTCCCAACTTTAGATAAGTATGGAATGACTGTGCAGTGACCTGATGAGACTCATGTTTATGTTTTCACTTTATTGTGCTCATATATATGAATGCTGTCACTGTACCTTCATTGTCTGACCCAAGAGTTCTCTTTCTATTGCAAATGTCTTGATTCTTTACTTTAATAATTTAAGTTTTTCTAAGAAGTTCTACGAAGTCTGTAGTAAATGAAACAGACAATCCCCCCTGCCTTGAGTTGGGGCAGAAAATAAACAAGATTAACCAAGTGAAATATATCATGTAATAAACCTCTGAGAGCAAATACAGAGGTGGGATCACAAAATGAATATTTACATTTTAAAAGATCTGTTGCAGTGCAAGACATATTGCCATCAGTCTCCCTCAAAATAGTCTTCTTTACTTGGGGCACCCTTATCCCATCATTCTTGCCACTTTCTGAAGTTGTTCTGGAAGTGCTCTTTTGTGAGTGTCTTTATTTTCTTGGTATGGCTCCCTCGATATATTCAATCAATTAAAAATGTTTACAGCAATTGCTGTCAAATAAAAACATTACATGTCTTCATCCACCTTGATCACCCTGTCTGATGCCACCACTTCTGGCTCTTTTACGAAGTCAGAATGCACATGAAAGGTAAATGTTTTGAATTGATTTAGGACAGTGAGGCAGCTGAGACAGGGCAACTAGGTACTCCCAAAAGATGACCTCCAGAAAATGGCAAGAATAATGAGGAGTGTTTTTTAAAGGAGGATTAGTGGTAATGTGTCTTGTACTGTAATCATTTGAAATATTTTTTAAAAAAATTTTAAGCATTCATCATTTGGTGGAAAGGGAATAGAGAATGAGGAGATAATTTGAAATAGGAAGACCTCAGGGGTAATTTGACCTTTACATAAGATCTAGAGGAAATCAGCTATGTGGATATCAGATGGAAGAAAGTTCCAGAAAGAAGGAATAACAGATGCAAATGCCCTGACAGGAGCATGCTCAGTGTGTTGAAGAGAAACAAAACTATCAGTGTGATTGGAGCAGGACCTCAGAGAACAATGCCAGAGGAATTGGGAACCATTAGGGGAAGCAGATATCAGGGTCTGGAGGTCACAACAGAAACTGCCTTCCTATCTGAACCATCACTGGGCATCCACTGTGGAACCGATGCATTCAATGCTTTCTATGCTTTGGAGCACATGGAATTGAATCAGGCTGCTTCTGTCCTCAGGGAGTCCAGACTTTAGTAGTGTGGGCGTGTTGGTCAGCTTCCTGTTAAGGTAACAAACACCTGAGATAATCAGTTTACAAAGAGCAAATATTTATTTCCCAGTCCATGATTGGTTGGCCTGTTGCTTTTGGTCTCATAACAAGGCAGAAAATCATAGTGGAATGAATAATGGAAGAAGACCTCAGCATGTGG
>PVIC010052703.1:0-12085 GCA_004025085.1 Thryonomys swinderianus | reverse complement strand
CTCTCTCTGGAAGCTTTATTTCAACAAAACAGAGCAAAGTAGAAAGTTATAGGTGTCTAGTATAAAGTTCTGCAAATCTTATATTACCGGAGAAAATCCTCATAGATTCTGCCTTCAAATATTCAGCCTTGTGCTGCACTAATGGTATCTCATGAACATTTGTTAAATGCCATCCTGGTTTTGGTAATGGTGCTGGAAAAAAATACTCAGTGTTTCACTATGACGACTACTGATTGTGCCCAATGGGTATCATCTGCTTTTCCAAGTACAGTTTCAAAAGTTAATTCAAATGTAATTCTTTCTCCAAGCAATACTATGAGCCCAAAATTCTTGCCATTTCAATAGAGTTGGATAGTTGTGATGCAAATCTCTAGTTGATAGAAATTTCTGAGCAAATTTCAAGATTCAGAACAATGGCTTTGATGAGGAAAATCTGACACCTACCTCAAGATTAGGAAAGGCATTGACAATTATAAACAATATTGGAAAGCATTCTAGAAATTTCATCTTGGTTATTTAAATGTCACAAGTAGTAACTATTGTGTGCTGAACATTTTGTTTTTAATATTATTCCTGGAGAAAGAGAGATTGTGACTACTTTACTATATCATTCTGATCTTGCGCTTCACAGAAAACATAATTTCCTGACTTGTATTGAGAATTTAAAAGTTAAGTCACAAAAGTTTTATTTCCAGTAGATCTAAAATAGGACTAGAAAATGGATTTGGTTATGTTGTTATGGTTCAACCACTGTATAGCAATCTGATATCTCAAAATTAAATGAATATATATTGATTCCTGCTAGAGAGGGCCTAGTGTGATGTTAGGAATAAAAAAATGATGAGAGCCTAAAAATGATGAGAGCTCCATAAAAACTGAAACCTTAAATAGAGGGGAATTCATGCACATAGAAAAACACACATGAGCACATATACACAATTATACAAAACCAAATATGAATTATGAGGAAGAGATAACTCAAGTGCTGTGGGGGCTCAAAGGAAAGAAAGGTTATTTCTAGTTGACAGAAGAAGCTCCACGTAGGAGGCAGTACAGGAGCTGAGTCTTGAAATTTGAAATGATTTTAATAGACTCTTTATAAAACTCTACAATGGAATTTTCATTTCTTCCATTTTTCAACAGGTATTTACTGGGTCCATACTATGATCTGACATGTGATTGGCCTTGAGGGTACAAATATGACTACTTATTGTCAAGGAACTCAAGGGAGAAAAAAAAAACAAATAGGCGATAAAATGCATAGTCATCAGGGAAGGAGTACTACTGTGTTATCTAACTTCCTGAGGGAAATACCCATGGGGAGGATAAGGACTACCCTAGGGGGAGAAGTTAAGAATTTCCGAAAGACCTGTGGGAATAGCAGGACTTGATGAAGTACAGAGAAGGCACAGTAGTTAATGCCAGCTGAGGGTTTGGCATCTTTGTGTGTTTGGTTACTCAAATCTTCCTAAGTAAAAATTACTTAGACTCTCGTAAGCAAAAAGCTTGACAAACCCTAAGAAATGTTGCAAATTTACTAGAACTGGAAAGCAAAGTGGTTATTGAAAGTTTTCTTTCCTTTTCTTTTCTTTTTTTAAGGGGGAAACAATGCAAACGGTTCCAAAAGTCCTGCTTTGGGGTTTGCTTGTATACTGAATACCTGGAGAGCTTTTCCTTCCACAGAAAGAATCAAAGACGGAGCCGTCAGAGCTGCAAATAAGCAGAGGTGTCCTGAGTAGAGCTCTACTCCCCTGGAGAATGAATGGAGGACCTCCTGCTGGGAGACTAGTCACAAGCTGGTTAGGAAGACAGAACTGTCCAGATGAGAATTCACAAGGGTCTTCCTCAGATCAGCGGGAGCTCTGGTTGGAAATCAGAACGTGGATGGAAAGTCAGCGGGTGGCTGGAGATCTGTAAGGGGAGGAGCTTTCAGAGTGTGTGGTGATTCATTAGATGTAGGTAGCAAAGGAAAGGGCTGAGAATAAGGGCTGTTCATTCTGCTTGGATGAACTGTGCCAGTGATCAAACAACAATGACTTAGTCAAGATAGTGAGTATCCTGAAGGATCAAAGGGAAGATAACAACATTAAAGGAGAATAACACTTGAAGGCCTTCGGAGACTAAAGCTTTCAGAACACCTATAAAACCACACTGTAAAGGATTAACACAAAAATACCATTGTACTGTAATACAGTAGCTATGTATACACACAAATACACACACACTTATGTCTTCTATATCATGTCACAAAGTGATTCATGTACCCATTATGGGATGAGTATAGTATGCAATATAAATTATAATTCAGTATCAAGCACTGCATGCCAACTTTTAAATTCTATATCAAATTGCTCATTTTATATATCTATATAAATTTATCTACATAAATTGCTCATTTTATGCTAGATTATCATGGTAACTAATATATATGGTAGTGGTTAAAACTAAATGGTTCCATAAGTTTTACTTTCAAAAAGATTCATACCAGAGCCGGAGGGTTAGCTCAGTGGTTCTGGCGCCTGCGCAAGTGCAAGGTCCTGAGTTCGATCCCCGGTAAACACATATAATGCTGGGCGTGGAGACTCATGCCCACCAACAATCAATACCACAAACCACAGTGCCCGGCGTGGTGGCTCACGCCTGTAATCCCAGCACTCGGGAGGCAGAGATAGGAGGATTGCTGAGTTCGACGCTTGCCTATGCTACATAGTGAGCTCAGGGCCAGTCTGAACTACAAAGCGAGACCCTGTCTCAAAAAAAAAAAAAAAAAAAAAGATTCATACCAATACTCAATCTCTGAAAATGTTAAATCATTTGAATGAAAGTTTTTATATAAAAACTATTGCTTATTATCACAAAGTATGTAAGAATATCACCAACTTTATGATTGGTAATATTAAATATTATATTTAATATTAATATAGATCAGTGAAAACAATATTATTATAAATTAATAAAATACTAATATTTGATAAAATTTTTAAATATAAGAACTAAAATATATGATTAAACTATTTTTAAAGGTTTATCAGAGAAATAAACTATATTATAGAACAGGTAAAAGCTATCATATCATGTAACTAAAATGGATTGTCTAATGGTTGATTTAGGAACTGAAGACATATGTGATTTGTTATATAGGATAGTAAACAAAGTTTTCAAACCAGATAGTCCTCAAAATGAGTATATTTTCTATTCAGTTATAATTGTGAAACTCAGTTCAGCAAAGGCTCAATTGCAGCATCTTAGTTCCCAAGACAATGATTATTACTTAGCAAAAATTAAATTCCTAGATTTACTAGAATTAAATGATTACTTAGAAAGACGAACAGCATTAATATATAATTTTCCTTGATGCTAATTTACTTAACATTACTGGAGCCTCTGGTGAGCATACATTTTACAGTGAATAGTGTCCTGGACTAACATAATTGCTGCATATCCTCAGTAGTATAAGAAATGTGCACAACCCCTCAAATTGACTTCTGATGTCATTATTGTAAAAGGCTAAAGGAGTCAATGGATCAGCTTAGAGTATTTTTTTGTTCTGTTTTGTTTTGTTTTGTTTTTGAGACAGGGTCTCGCTTTGTAGTTTAGGCTGGCCCTGAGCTCACTGTGTAGCTCAGGCCAAGCCTGGAACTCAACAATCCTCCTGTCTCTGCCTCCCGAGTGCAGGGATTACAGGCATGACCCACCACACCCGGCTGCTTAGAGTATTTTTTTAATGTGAGAAAACTGAGATCCAAATATAAATGAAAGTTTTTATTTTTCTGAGACGTACATTTAATTTTTGTACAATAAATTAAACAAGCCATTATATTACTTTTACTTAAAATATTGGAGAGATATTTTTTCAATAAAATGCAAAATAAGCTACAAAAGCTTACAGTGCCATCAGATAGATGTAAAAATGTTATGTTAAAGTGATAAACAAATTCATGCTTCTGTGCAAAGTAAGATAAGGATCTAACTTAAACTGCTTCCAAACTGCCACTTTTCATTACACTATTTCCTGGGTAATTCTTTCCTACTATCTTACAATTTTTTAGTATATTCTTAGAATTTCATATATAACAACATGTACAGATCATACAAATAACATAATATGCTACTATGTAGAGAATAGTATTATACACTGCTAATTATTTCTAATCTTTGCTAAGCATATTTTTCTTTATAAAACACAAATCATTATAATTTCTATAGTGTTTTAGCTATGATAATATAATAAAAATATTTCACCCATCATTCAAGGTTATTTTAAAATAATGTTATACCTACAACTGAAATATATTCTCCCTGAATATGCCCAAAGCTAGACATTTCAGCTGTTTTTAAGGTTTTTTCTATTGCAAATAACACTTTGATGTTATTCTTTCTTAATAATCCTTCTCAGTATCCTAGTAATTTTCTAAGCATAAAATTAGGAAAGGGGATATATTCAGTTGAAAATAAACATGATAAAGGATGTACTTTCTAGAGTGTTATACTTATTGCTCAGCTTCTGAAACAGCTTGTCTCACCCATTACCAGCACACAGAACTCACAGGATTTGTTCAGATCCTTCGAATGCAATAGAAGAAAAATTACAGCAGATCATCTATTTAATTACTGTTGGCTGATGCATTTATCCAATACATATTTATCAACAGAATTAACTTTCATTTTGTAAATATCTGTTCATATCTTTTGCCAGTGTCAGAATTTTATAACTGCTTTACAGTTTTTACATTTTTATGGTTCATACATATGTACTCATGACTATATGTGTATATTACATATATGTAAGCATGTATATGACTTGAAAACTAGTCCAATGGATAGTATATTTATAATGAGTTTTCAGCAGGTTGCCAAGATACTCATTTCCATAATATTTAAATAAAAATACTTTCTTGTCTTCTCACAAGGACAACATTTTGACTAGGCATAGATAACAAGTCATTTTGAGCAAAATTTTGGAAGATCTTTTAATATTTTTCTAGCATAAAGTTCATAGATTTCTAATGGAAGTTCATATGCTTATACCTTTGTATACAATGTCCTTTTTGTCCTGTTTTCCACAAGAATGTTTTACCATTTTTGAAATCCACTAATATTGAAAGGATCTTTCTCCCTCCGTGTGTGACTATCTGTCTGTCTGTCTCCCTCTCTCTCTCTCTTTTCTGTTTTATTTTTTCTTTGAGACAATTTCTCACTAAATCATTAAGTTTCCCAGGCTGGGGTCCAATTTATAACCCTCCTACCTCAGCCTCCTGAGTACCCTGGATTATAGGACACAGTGTTCAGTGAGCTGCCTATTGTGTTTTAAGTTCATTTCTCCTGGAATAGAGACACGATCTTCCAAGGAGGCCTTTCATCAAAAGTTTTTAAATTATGCTTTCAGTTATTATTCTTCTACTAACTGCTCTCTCCTTTCTCGGGAAATACTTACAATTCTTAGCTTGTATTTCTTTTCTAATTTATGCCACATCTACACACTTATCACTATTTTTATTTACTTAACTTTCCTGCTGCATTTCTGAAGCCCATCCTTCCAAATGAGACAAGTCATGCACACCAGTAGTCCTCAATATTGCCTTTTCATACAAATCACATGAGACATTAAACAACAACACTAACAATCATGAGAGATGATTACCCTTAGGACTGTGTCCATTGAGTCAATGAGAAAGAATTGGTCAGTGGACAAACAGTTCCCAATTCAATCCAAAGTGTTAAGTAAATGCCAATTCATCCAGTAATAACAATAGGTTTATAGTCACACATAGTTTGTGAAATTAATTTTTTCTTCATATTACAGAGAATTTTGTGAGAAACTGACCAGCAATGCTAATTTAAATTAATCAGCACACTTAAGTACTTTTCTTTCACTCTGTGTTCTTAATCAGAAACTCTATAATAAAACAATCCCTTGGTTGGGTTCCAAGGCTCTGAGGCTCTTCAGCCTCCCTCTTTTCCTCATCATTTTCAGCACCACTAAGTCTCTATCTTCAGCTCCCATTGCTTTGTACCAGCTGCTGCCCCATTCTACTCCCATCATCCTGAAAGATTCTTCAACTGGAACTCCATGGGCCTCCTCCTCTGGTTCATCCCTGGAGATGGTCTTTCAGATCCCTCATGACACCAAAGTTTATAACTACAGATTAACCCTTCCTGACCTTCTCACTCAAGCCAGCTTCTCAGTAGGGCTGACTTGGTCAGACCCTTGGAGATTGTATTTATTCCTCCAAGAAGTTTTCTTGCACTAGAGATACCTATCTGGATCAGGTCAGAACTGCTCTTTAAAAATTTTAATTAATAACTTCTATTCAATGTCCCATGTTACTATGAAGAGTGTTTAGATCCTGAAAATACTACTGTGAACAAAAAAGAAAGGAACTTTGCCAAAGGGGGTTAACAGTCAAGAGAAAAATAGGCAAGTCATTAGAAAGCCTACAGTTTCATGCTCCCAAAAATATATCAACCCAAACAGAGAATGTAATAGACATTTTAAAAAAAGACATAAAAGAACCAACAAATACAAAGAGATGCTCATTAATCATAAAGGAAGCCAAAAGCAAACCAAAAGCATAATGAAATATACCTCACAGAATCTCACAATAATTGTATCAGTCAGCTTTCCTATTATTCTGACAAAATACCCAACGAGCACAACAAAAAGGAAGATTTAATTTGGCTCAGTTTTGGGGATATAGAGTATTATAAATTGGCTCCATGAAACATTCCTGGCAGAAGAGTATGGAGGACTGAGGGTCCTTAGCTCTTGTCGGGAGCAGAACAGAGACCCAACACCAGAGAAAGGTGCCAGGGGACCATAGTAAACAAGGCACACCTCAGTGACCTACCCAGACAAGGAAGTGTGATTTTCTAATCCCTTGGCTGGGTCTGCCTCCAGCTGAGTTGACATATCTGAATTAGTGGTCACATTTATTATGATGGCTACTGTTAAGATAAAAGCCCAAGTTGGTAAGGATGCAGAGAAACCAGAACCTATGTACACTATTGAGGGTAATGAAAATGGTGCTGCCACTGTACAATATGGAAGTTTCTCCAGATAGTAAAAAGAAAACTTCTGTACCCTGGATTGCTTGATGATACGGTGTAAACCAGACCTAATAGGCGAAGAGGAGTAAGTCCAGAGAAGAGGCAGGAGGGAAAGTTTTCTAGAAGCATCAGCCTTTAGCCATGAGCAAGCCCAGGGAATGTGGTAGGTACACGCTGGCCAGGCAGACAGCCCATGGAAGCTTGGACAGAAAAGCCTTCGCTAGCCTGGGGAGGGGCATCCTCAGTGTTCCAAATAGGTAAGAAAACTTTCTTCATATATTAGCATTCTTGTTAATCATTCTGTGGCTATATCTGTTATTAACATACACAGAACAAGATGTTGAGATTTCAGTAGCAAGAAGGACACATTTTATTTTTATTTCCTCAAATTCCTCAGTTTCTCAGACAGTCTATTCCCCTCACTCAGCTCAAACTACAGCACTAGTGGGGAGGAGGGGTGGGTAGTGCTTGTGAGTTAGCTTTTGTTCTCATTTTCACTCAATCTGGAATCAGAATGCTACAGAATCTAGTCAATGCTCTTGTGTAATTCCACTCTCCTCCCTCGTCTGGTGCCCTGGTGCCCTGTTCCCCTTTAGTCAAAGCAATACCCTCCCGGACCAGGAGTCAACCCTACCTCTGCCTCTTTCCAAGCCCCTGAGGTAGGAAAGAAGAGAGAGGAGAGGATCTGCCTATTGTACAATGACCTCATGCCTTCTCCCTTCCCTCTGGGGATTCTACACCACACATTTTTTAAATGTCTGAAGTAATTATTGAGTTTAATATTAAAATAAAACACCTCTTGGCTTTGTCATGGACTCTTGGAAGAATTACAGCAGAGTGGTGGAGGTGAAGCTTGATTAGAGACCTGGGAAGGAGAGGGCATGAAGAACTGCAAAAAAAAAAAAAAAAAAAAGAAACACATATTTTTAAGAGCTATAGCACTTGAGGGAAGGTGGAGGTTGCTTGTGGGAGTAGAAAAACTGAGTACAAGTAGTTTGGACAGTTTTACTTCAGGCATCTAAGGGCACTGGGGGAAAGAGATTGCCAGCAGAGGACAATTTGAAGAAGCAAATGAGACAGGATAAAATTAAGGAGCATGGAAAAGGCAGAAAGGAATGAAATCCAGCAACAAGAAACAGAGTGCTTTGAAAGCAGATGGGTTTTCTAGGTGAGGAAACAGACTTACAGAGATAGAAAGGCCAGGAGTGCTTCAAGTATATGTTCAAAAAATCACCCCAGGATCTGACAAGCATAGATCCAAAGAGAGTAAGAGAGATTGGCTTAGTTCTTCCTATAAATGGAGTCGGGAATCAATACAAATAGAATAGGAGGCCAAATGAGAGCAGTTGATCTGAATGTCAGGTCTGCAGCCACAACACCCTGAACGCCCCTGGTCTCCTCTGATCTCAAAAGCCAAGCAGAGTTGGTCCTGGTTTGTAGCTGGACTGGAAATCACAAAGTCCAATGGCCACTAAATTTGGGGAAAAGAGGCTCTTTGAGGTGGCTTGAACAGTAAATTGCAGTGACGACAAAGTAAATAATAACACTTTAATCATGAAAGTGCTTATTTTGGAAGCATGAAAACATGTTCAAGTCCTGCTGGTTGAGTATTTTATGAGCCCAATATTTTGGTGACAAAAAGTGAAATAAAGAATTGAGCCAATTATTTTATTAGTTCAAGCCTCTAAAGATGTAAAATGACTAGTTTACTATTTAGGTTGAAATAACTGCAGCTGTTAGGTACTAAGAACAGAAGCTATTCTACTATTTTTCAACATGTGGGCTGTAGCTTTGCTAAACCTTAAAGTTGTCACCTGTTCATATAAATATTTCTTCTTCCACATCATTTTCTTTGTTTAATGTCTCCTAAGAGTCCTGAAAGTCATACAGCTCTGCTTAGGAAACTATAATTAACATTATGCTGTTGGGCCAGTAAGAAGCTTTAAAATATCTTAGTAACTCACCCACTGCTGATAAATTCTTATGGGGGGCGGACAACAGAAGAAAGGGGGAAGAAGAGATGAGAGAAGTGGAACTTTATGGAATGCCTACAGCTTGCTAATAGCAGGTACATCCTAACAAATTGTTTTCAGTGTACAGCCCATTCATAAGTCATGAAGTGAGTATAGTGAGCTATGGGCAGGCTTCACTTTTGAAAGCAAGACAGAGTAAAAGAGAACAAAGAAGAGCACAGTGGGCAAGAATAAGTTTGCTTTAGAGAAAACTTTGTTTTGGTTTTATATATATGTATGTATGTATATGTATACATACATACATATATATATATGCACACATATACATACATGTACTTATGGGAGCCTGAGGCCATGATGTAAAATGCATCTCTTACTGTGGATTATATTCAAAACAAGTCAAGAGTTATTGATGCAATAATCATTTTTAAGTCATCACTACTTTTTCTGAATAAGTACAGTCTTGCTGAAGTGGAAATGCCTGTCTCTCGGTATCACAGCTGGAAGAGGCCATGCCTGCTGCTGTGGTGCTCTGTCTGGGGGTTCTGAGTCACGACCAAGTGACACAAGAGTGAAATGCAGAACAGTGGCACACAGACCACTCCAGGCAGGACACCACTTCTGTGACTCTTGCTGCTGTCATTTCTGACCTTTCTCCGACTTCAAATCAACTTTTAAAATTTCAGAAATGAATAAATATGATTCTGACAGAAAATAAAAAAGTATGTATATAGGGGGTGGGGAGGTGTGGGTGGGTAGGGATATGGGTAAACATGAGAATTAACTTGTGTCATATATTGGTACAAATTCCCCAATGTTATGTTTGATTGTGAGATGTGTATAAATTGTACCAATAAAGAATTCAATTAAAAATAATAATGCATAAAATCTGTTTCCTTTCAATAATTCTTTTTGCTCTTTTATTGTAGTTGATTGTTCTCAAAGAACACTACCCTTATACAAATATGTCATCTGAGTTTAAAATGTATAATACTCTGTAAGGTGCTGTAAGTATTTTCTTCAATACATTAATAAGAAAAGTAAAAGTCAGGCAGATTTCACCAAAGATGATATTGCAGGGATGGTATTCACTGCAGGACATTGTGACTCAAAGATTTTTTTTTTATTGTTCTTTCCACTAAATAATGCACAATGGGTTGCCAATAGCAGATAACCATACATTGTGTATGCAGGATACTTGCATGCAGTAGGTTTGTCAGGGAATAATTCTTACCTTATTTCAGTGAATCAAAATCAATACTTTTCTATTTACTTTGAGAGAAATTTCAGTAGTCTTGAGATTTTACAGCAATTTTTAAAATTATGCATGTTGACAGATAATATATTTTAGAGTATTTTGCTGATACATTCATTGATTTTTTAAGAAAGGCCCATCATTCTATAAATTGTATCACCTTACCAATAATCCAAAGTTCTGCAACTCTCAAAATATGGCAAATGAAGGTGAGTAGCTCAGAAATAAATCAATGAAATATATCAATGTCAACAAAAAAGAAACAGATTGGACGATTCTGCTGGACACTTTTTCAAAGTTCCTCCATTCTTCTAAATCTCAAAATCTCTCTTCTTCCCTCTCTGCTTCTGTGTCTGTCTGTCTGTCTGACTGTCTGTCTGTCTGTCTGTCTCTCTCTCTCTCTCACTTCCTCACATTTATTTCTGTTAATGATTTTTGCTTTCATCCTTACACACCATGGCATGCCACATCACCCTGTCTTCTTTAATCACACTATTCCAAATGTTTTAAATTATTTCCTTAAATCAATTATCAGTTTCTTCAAATCTATGCTTCATGTTGCTGCTGTTGCTATCTTTACAAAACGTGATTCATTATTATTCATGTTTAAAAATCCTCATAGATGATGCATTATTTAAATGATAAATACTAATATGCTTTTTAATGTAATACAATTCAATACTTTAAAACTTGGAGTTTTCTAAATACATTATACTGTTTTGTTTCTGTGCCTTTGTACATTTTATTCTAGCTATGTGAAATTTCTCTTCTAACTTGTCTTCCTGGAAAAATCCTATTGTCATTAAAAACCTACTTTTGATGTCATCTCCTCCAGAAAGTTTTTCCAGGCATTCTCTAACATGATGAAAGGGGCACACAGACCCCCACATATTTCTGTTTCTTGTACATGAAGTCTGCTGTGCATTCATTTTCTGGCATTTTACAATTTACTATTCTGAAAGCACTGTGCTAGCCTCTGGGGACAGATTAGCAAATAAAACAGTGCAAAATATCTTCCTTCATGAAGGCAAAATAAGAAAACTAATAAGGGATAAATACAAAAAGTCTAAGATTGAGATAATTTCTCATCAAAAATAAACAAAGGAGCAAACAGGAGAGACACTCTCAGGGAAAGCCGCCTGGTGATGCAGTTGAGAAAGGATTTAAAAGAGGTGAAGTACAAATTCCCAGTATTGAGTGTGATCATGATGTGCATATACAATGTACCAATAAAGATAAAAATAAACTAAAAAAAAAAAAGTGGCAAAGCTATGAACGCTGTAAATGTCTGAGGAAGAAGAGTCCAGGCAGAGCATACTAGAAATCTGAAGGTTTCTGTTTTAGTATGTGCTGAGCAAAATCAGGAAGAAGTGACTAGTCTCAGTTAAAAGATGAAATTAAAAGTAACAAGATAAGATTTGGATGTGAATTTGGAATGACACAGAAAGTCACTGGAAGACAAAGATGATGGATGTGATTTGAGTTGATTTGGGAGAATTACACCACATGAACTCTGCCTTTTGCATGTGCCTAAGCAAACGCAAAGTCTCTATGAGACAGACAACATGTCCTAACTTCCTTATGTCACCTGTGAACACATGAAACAATCATCTGCTATATCTGGGCTATATATATATACCCCACCAGGTATACACACAAGTTGGTCTCTCACTTCAAATATATAAATGGAAGGTCAGAAACATTTCTCTTCTTCTCCTTCTTTGTCTTATTCTTCTTCTTTGTCTTCTCCTTCCTCTTCCTCCTCCTCTCCTTCTCCTTCTCCTTCTCCTTCTCCTTCTCCTTCTCCTCC
>PVIC010052701.1:0-12081 GCA_004025085.1 Thryonomys swinderianus | reverse complement strand
AAAAAAAAAAAAAAAAAAAAAAAAAAAAAAAAAAAAAAGAAAAAAGATTAACATTAAAGAGAAGCAAAGTACTTTGCATCAAGACAATAGAAAAAAAGTCACGAGGGCATTTTAGGAATCACTAAACCTCACCTTTTAAGGGCTTAAAGGTTTAAAATTATAAACCTTTCATTTTAGAAGACAGCCAGAAGGATTGAGAAGGATCACTTAAGGAATTGAATCCTTGGGCTTAGAGTCAGAGTGCCCAGTCACCCAGGCACTTTGAGGCTTCTGTATCCATGAACTAAGGGGGGATAGCTAATGCATGAGCTGATGGCAGACACTGACATAGTCCGTATAGAGGTGGTTTTACTTGCATGCAGAATGGAGCAAATGTTGGGTCAAGGAGGCTTCAATTTATATTTCAGAAGAAGGCCTTGGATGCAAGGCATTGTTACCTTGAGATAATAGTGAAAGAAGCTGTGGATTGTTTGAACAGAGAGGCTCCTTCCCCCTGTCCTGGGGAACATATTCTGAAATATTAATATTCTGAAATTCCTTAACTCTATTAAGAAATATATACTATAGATCCTGAGCTTTTGCTTGGGAAGATTTGAAAAATAACTGAGTAAAAATCAGACTAAGAATCCTCCTTGTTGAGTTGTATTAACCTCGGTAGTGACATTAGTTGGAAACCCTGAAGAGGGTGACTGGAGAATTCTCTTCTTCAGCATATTGCTTGTCTATGAAGAGGCACCCTGGCAGAGTGAGGCAGGATGGGTTTGGAAAAAGATTGGGTGGGTCCTGGTTTAGAATTATGTTTGTGGAGGATGATGCCCTAAGAAGGCATCTCTTCTGAAATTGCTCTATGAGAAGAGGCTGAAAGTAGATAGTAATCAAAATTCACTGATATGTGAAGCATTAGTCCTTGAAAGAGAACTTTCTACCCAAAATATGAGCTAGAAACTCCACAGGACCCTAGATCTAAAGTGAAGGCTTTGTATAGACCTAGCTTGATCTGACAAGGATCTTCATGAGACATTTTGGCAATCAGATGTAATGTAAGGCTTCCAGATCTCAAAAAAGTACAGCCAGGAAGTCAGAGAATATATTTTTACAAATATCAACATGTGCTCTTGGCCTCAGAAGAGGCATCAGCCTCACCAGGGACCTTTTCATCTCAAATGCAGGACTGTAGTCAGCTGCATTTCCAGTGTGACAAGACTGCTTTGATTTGACTTTTTAAAAAGTCAATCAATTGTCTGCAGCGGAAATCTTCACTTTCCTCTGTAGATGACTGATATAATAATAAAAAAATGAAAGCAGAAGATTTTCTATCTCTTTTTTTCCTCCCACCAGGAGCCCAGAGTAAGTAGAGTAACATTTCTACTTCTCTCTTCCTTGGGTGCAACCTAACCTGTACAGATCCCTAACGGAAGTCACAGAGCAGCATTCCATTCCAGGACATTGAGAAGGGGAGGCCAGAGAAAGGGTCCTGCTCAGAGAAAACATGCTCCCCTAACTGCAAATGCCAACATACATGTCTCTTGTTTTACCTCTTTGCCCCTGGCTCTTTGTCCCTGGTTTGTGGAGTGGGGCTCAGGGTAGAAGGATAAAGAAAGTAGGGAACTTTCTTGTTCCTAGAAGTCCAGCCTGATGGCCACTCACCCAACAGTCTGCTTTCAGGGGAGCCACTGTTTCCTCTTATTACTCCTCATCTCTTTTATGTCTTTGTTGCTTCCACCAGGCTGCTCCTGAGCGATCTGTCCAAACCTGTATTCAGACATGGCCGAAGATCTCTCTCACACACTGAAAAATTCACTAATGATTGGAGAAGAATGTAACTGGTAGTGGAAAGAAGGCACTACAGCCAGTCTGACCCTTGAAAGCCCTGATGAGTACATTTTTTGCTCCTAGCCTGTTGCAGAATCTTATTTTCTGCATAGGTAACTGGGATATAGTCAACATCCTTCCTGAAAAGTATTCAGATGCCAGTATGAGAAAAATGAGAAAATTTTATTGGTAGACATAAGAATTAGACACAGAGAAATATGCTAAATTCTCAGATGGAAATACAGCACTGAATGTTTTAAAGATAATAACATTGATATCTTGCAAGGTCCTCCCAGCAGATTTTTTGGTAATTTATAAACTTGTAAATTACCAGAAAAAATAGATCAAAATTACTTGAAAGGTGAAATGTAAGCATTCAGTTGTAAAATACATTTTAAAAAGAAAGTTAATCATGATGATGATGATAATATTTACCAAGTACTTACCAAGCACTTAATATAATGTTGGGCATTATAATAGCCATTTTCTGTACATTGTGATATCTTATCTTCACAATAATGCTATGAAATGGGCACTATTATTCTCAAGTTTTTATAAAAGTGGCAAAATTAAAGTTGTTAAACAGCTTGTTCAAGATCAAACAGCTGGTCAGTTGTGAAGCCAGGGGGTTCCAGCTGATTATCTCTTCACCCCTTATCTTAGGGACTTTCACCACAGGCTACTGAAGACAGAACAATGGTATGAGATAGAAAAGCTCATGGCAATTTGCAAGTAAAAAGAATGAAATAAGATACAAAGTGGATATCTATAAGGATACCTAATACAAAATTTAAGTCTATATTGTTACACACACACACACACACACACACACACACACAATTTTGCCAACAAAATAAAACTTGGAAGAACCAAAGCAAATATAACAGGGCATTTAAACGGGATTAAGAACAGAATTACAGACTGCAATCAGCGAAGGAAATCCAAAGCAATGAACCTAAGATACAGATGCCACGGAGGGCATCTTGAAACCCTGGAGTAGATTGTAAGGTTTCACCTTACATTGATTTCATCTGCATTTTGGCTGATCTAGCTGAGAAGGCTGGGCTAAGCCAGACAAGACCAGGAGGCATTTTACAACAGTAAGTTACCAAATTCTGCTCATCAAATTATGTCTCCTGTGACCATACAGTGCCATCTCAGTGGAGATGGTACCCCTAAGGGACCTTTACACTGGGTTGGTATAGCTGACAGGACCCCTATATTGTCTCTTGTACAGGGCATGGCCCTGTTAGGAACACACCTCCTGGCATATGCCTTACTCCAACCTCTATACCCTGGCCAAGGGGGTGATGTACAATAATCATCTCCAGGAAGGCTATTGCCCAAATTGATGTGGCAGCAGTTGCAGGGGCAGGAGGCTTTGGAGATGTCAAGGGCAAGGTACAGATGGCAGAGAGGTAGCAGGAGGTGCCACCCTGCCTTAGACTCTGTCCCACTGAGCTTCACTTAGCGAACAAAGTCAAAGAGAAAGTCATGAAGGATTTTGAGTCGGCAACCTCAGAGCACTCAGCCTCAGAGTTGGTGCGCTTTCCAGTTGCACTGGCCATGGGCCTGTGAAGTTGGCTTTGTGTAGAATAGAGTACGTGGGACACAGGTCTTTTCACTCCTGACCTAAGGACCCTTCCGGGCTATTGAATTTTGTGGGGAATCCGTGACTTCGGCTTAGCAACTTTTCACCTCTGTGGGGGGTAAAGTTACCTCTTAAGAAAACAGATGGTGATACAAAGAAATAGAGCCCCCCTTGGAGGATTTTGTGATTGTGTACTAAACCTTTTAATCATCAACACATAGTGAAAGATGAAAATGAATGATTTTTGAAGTTTTATTTGATACTGCTGTAGTTCTATGGTCAGTGAGGTGTGCAGACAGAAGGAGCAAGAAGGCAAGGGTGGAAGCCTTGGTCACTGGGTGCTGTGCTATTCTCGGCAGTCAGTCGGTGCATAGCCCTCTGAGAGGCTGGGGCTTTGTGGTGTTCAGGGCCTCCATTCCAGAAGCTGACACATCCCAGTGGTAAGCAGGAGATGTGGCAGAACAAGAAGGAGTGTGTGTTCAGCAATGACCTGAGAGGGTGCAGGGTGTGGAAGGCCTCTGCTGGGCTTGGGTGGCTTACTGCTGCTGCTCCCTTGTGGGGGTAGCTGCAACTTTGCTCCCCTGGGCACTATCTCTCCTTTCCCAGTTATCAGGATCCCTATCATCAGAAGCCACTGCTCCCTGTGCTAGAGAATATCCAATCAAAAGCAGTACCCAAGGCTCCAGGCAAGGAAAGTGGTGCAGGGAACCAGGCTTTAGTGTGTCTCCTCTGTCATGTCTCCGCCATGCCTAGCAGGTGGCCTGGGTTCTCCCTTCTGGTCTCAGAGCTTTTCCAGAGCACAGTCCCAGGGCCTCCTTGTAGAACTTCTTGTTCATCCACTTATTCGGTCCTGTGAAAGTGAGCACTATCTGCTCTTGCTAATACTATTACATCTGGAAGGAATACAAATTCTTTGCTTTGTTTATAGTAATCTTCCCAATTTTTTCAGCATTGGTACAGGCGTTTTTCTTTAAAATAAATTGCCAATGGCAACTGCAGTGGGATTTGGGGAGAAAAGTCAGGTAACTAAGGGATAGCAAATAGTTACTTTAAAATGTATCATTTCCACTGCATTTTAACTTGCATAAATAATGATGCCATATTCACATTTAGTTTATCACTTTAAATCTAGTCTTATAGTGGTATTACTGGCTGACTGGCATATTTATATCTCTTGATATATACTGTTAAATTGTTTTTCTGAGGGGTGAGCCCTCGGTGATCTATGGAAGTTATAAAGGCAAGGCTCTAGTCCACCATCAGCATTTCCCTCCCTAATGTGTAACTGAAATACTACTTGCAGCTTGTTCTAATCTGTACATCCTTTATTTTTTTTAAGGCAGAATATGTTATCTTTTCGCTAGCTTCAGGCATATCAGAAGCTCTCTGATGTGCTGGATTTACTGGCTTCCATCACATTTGAACTAAAATGGCTCCCACTCCTTTGGGTGGCAGAAACCCACTGTCTGTTGTGGCACCTCTGGATGTCTAAAGTCAAGGAGCTCTTTTCTTCAGATCGCTCGCTTGCTTGGATTAACAAAGTCTCACTTCCTCCTCTTTCTTACCTTCTGTGAGTCTCATCTCCACTTTGTCCCTTTTTATTCATTTCCCTCAAAGATTTCACACCAAGGAGCAAAGGAAAAGTGGAATTTATAAGTACATAAACCCTTCAGCATGACAAATGATTCAAGAATTACCTATCGGATGACTCTCTGTGGAGAAGGGCACAGGCTTTCTCCTTCCCTGGAACTCCTCTCTTCTTTTGGGCCCAGTTGCCTGTGTGTTAAGGCCCCATGTCTTCCTCACCCACCTCCCTCTCCCCTTTCTAAAGCACAGTCTCTTCCTCATTGTGTTCTAAGAACCCATTCAGTCCCCCTTCACATGTTTCCACAACCTTTATCGGCCATCTGTGCTTATTAACACAGGGCAGTTTTCTCTGTGCTATTCTGCCAGTAACTTTAATTTAATTAAGTTAATTTATTTATATTTGTGATACTGGGGATCAAACTTAGGACCTTGTGCTTTCCAGACAGACACAGTGCCACTGAGCTATATCCCTGGCCCCTGCCAATAACTTTTAAATCTTAATTTCCTTCCTACTCCCCTAGCCATGCATTTTTTTTTTTTTTGAGACAGGGTCTCGCTTTGTAGTTCAGGCTGGCTCTGAGCTCACTATGTAGCCCAGGCAAGCCTCGAACTCAGCAATCCTCCTGTCTATGCCTCCCGAGTGCTGGGATTACAGGCGTGAGTCACCATGCCCGGCACTGTGGTATGTGGTATTGATTGCTGGTGGGCGTGAGTCTCCACGCCCAGCATTGTATGTGGTTACTGGGGATTGAACTCAGGGCCTTGCGCTTGCGAGGCAGGCACCGGAACCACTGAGCTAATCCTTCAGCCCTAGCCATGCCTTCTTTTGTGTATTTTCTGATCAGTTTCTTAGTCCACTTTTCTGTTGATGTCTTAATGTTTCTCTTATTGGCCAATATTCTCTTTGTGGTCATTTAAAGTTTCTTGAGTTAAGAAAAAAAAATCATTATTAATAGCTCTTTCTTCCAAAATAAACATAGAGGGAATACTTTTAGTTTCTAGAGAAAATAAATGTCACAGAAAGGTCTATAAATCTTTCAAAATATTGTTACATATAAAGCTCCAAGCTGTAAAGCAGTCAGATATCATTATATATATGTCAGAATAAATTTCTTATAATTGAGTTTATCTAGTTCATCTTGGTAATCAATATCCTTATCTTTGATCATAAACAACTCCATAGACTATTGACATGTGAAGTCTACTAGAAAACAAAGATCTTTTCTTTAAATATTAGATATGTATTTATTTAATTTTGAATCTTGTTCTGGAGAATTTGAAAATAATTTTGTAGAAACTGATTCTATGGAACTCAAGTCTTTACCTGTGTCTCTGAGAATTCATAAAAGACATGGAAAATATACAATTCAAAGGTGCATATTTTATGTTCTATAAAAAGCTCAGCAGTCATATAGCCAACATAAATTAGTGAAAAATGTCCAGAACTTCCATCAGCATTTCTCAAGACTTCTCCAAATCCATGCAAAGAATGCTGTTTATAAGAAAATTATTTAAGTGATATTAAAAAATCAAAAGGAACTGAGAAGTTGAAACATATAAAATAAATATTAAATATATTTTAAAAATAGAAAATGAATCAAATCAAATAAAAATAAAGAGGTTCATTTTAGCCAGAATTAGAAGATAAAATAAAGAAATGCCACACCCCTAAACTCTATGACTGGCCCTGGGTTTCTGCCAAAGCATTAATGTGTCTTTACTGAGGAATAAGCATGGTACAGAAAAATAAGAAGGCTTGGCATGTATTCAATTATATGAGAAACTATAACAACACATCCAAACAGCACATTATGAATTCTGGCATAAGTTTGGAAAGGTCAGTTCCTGTCACCACTATGCTCCTGGCTGAAGGCATATGGCTTTTATGATCTACGTAGCACACTTCCTTTGTATTCAAGTTTCAGTTCCTTCTGCAGAGGAGAAAAAGTATTATATTTTCTTTATGCATCACAAAGTTTGTGATTAGGGCACCGTAAAGACATATTAATAAAAGCAAAGCATACAAATTTATTTAATGTATTTCCTGATAATGGATCCCTCAGAAATGAACATCCAAAGAAATGGGAACCTGTGTATTTTTATGTCAAGTTTTGATGAAGCAGATAGTTATAGAGAAGCAAAAAGAGATAAAGAATGCATGGTAAAGAGTTAATGAACTGGCGTGAATTTAGCCAGGCCAGTTTGTTCAGATTGATCTTAGTGTCTCTCAGGATGAGGCCATTTCACCGATTTAGGTACAGGCAAAGTGCCCCTGAAACAATGCGTTTGAGGACCTGCTTCAGGAGAGAAGGAAGGCATATAAAAGTGACTTTTCTGTTTTTCTGTATTTTTCAAATGTTAAGGTATACATTTTTTTTTTCTTTTTGAGACAGGGTCTTGCTTTGTAGTTCAGGCTGGCCCTGAGCTCACTAGTTCCAGGCAAACCTGGAACTCAGCAATCCTCTTGCCTCTGCCTCCCAGGTGCTTGGATTACAAAAGGAATGCATTTTGAAGTAGCATGTTTAGAACCCCCTCACTGGTCTGTGCTGATTCACATGGTAGTAATTCATAGAAATAGACAAGTGCACGATGTGTTTCTAATACCTCTGAGGTGCTGAGAGGTCACAATTGTCTCAGGAGCACAGGTGGTATTTTCAGATTCTCTTTTGGAGCCCAGATATTGGCAGTGAAGAGAAGACAGATAAGACAGGAAGAAGCAAAAAGTGCTCCCAAGGATGGTGTCACAACAGGGTTTATTTTCTAAACTGTGTTCCAAATTTTCAGAACGATGATTTTGGTAAGAGATACAATGCTTCCACTGATAATCAGGAAAAATATTTTTCTTTCATTATCTGATTAGGAATTCTCTTTGATCAATGTGTGCATAAAGAAGAAAGATAGTTTTATAGCTCTTGCTTTCTGAAGCCATGCTAGCCTATGAGAAGACAGTGGTGTAGTTAGGGTTCTTATTTGGTGATAAGAGTATTCATTGGTTCTGAGACTAAAACAAAATACACTGAAATAACTGAACATACACACACACACACACACACACAGCACTCACGTTCTCCAAAATAAAAACAAAAAACAAACCAGTGTAACATATGTCCAGCTGTAATTTGTGGTGGGTGACTGTGAGAGAACCCTGGAAGTCACCAGGGGAAAGGCTGATACTTTAAGAGGTTCAGAGATTTTGGACAACAGTACTCTAAGGGAAACAAATAGCCTGTCTCTTTTTGAGGCTCTGTCTCAAAAAAAAAAAAATGCATACCTTAACATTTGAAAAATACAGAAAAACAGAAAAGTCACTTTTATTTGTTTCCAGCATCTGCTAACCTGGCTTCACAGCCATGGAAGGCGGAGTCTGCTCTTTGTAAGACTGAAAATAACAGGCCCTGCAAACTATGTCAGTGAAGATGCCGGGAATTCAGCTACTGAAAACTTTCACAATCTTCACAGGCTCACAACCTAGTCTAGTAAGTACCTGGAAGCCTACACTGTAGCCTTGCTTTGGAAAAGGATCTCACACAATCTCCCTGTGAACTCCACTGTGTTGGAGCTAGAGCCATTTTGAGAGAGGATTTAGATAGGCCTAGAGTCATGCATACACCTGCATATATTCTGCCTCTGGGACCCCATAGACATTGTGCTATACTGGCTGAGGTGGGGGAAGCTCCTTTACAAACTCAACTTTGCCCAGCAGGATGACTCTGACCCATGCCTACTGTGGGCCACCTTGGAAAATCATGAGATAGGGAGCTGGTCCTGTGTGACCAAGGGTACGGCCAGTTATATGTGGACTTGTACTAGTGCCAGGACCTAGGGGTGGCCACACGGTTCCTGCTGTCCTTCCTTCCACATCACATTCTGGTACCTTTTACTTCAGTGTGGGAAAGAAACACTATGGTGTGCATCACCACCCTGGCAATATTGAGATACTAAGTGTACTTTGAGCATGACTATGGCTACTGGCTTGCCCAAAGGTACACATGGTGGGGGAAGCAAGTGTAGCTGGCCAAGTCTAGCCACGGTACCAGGCCTGATACGCACTGTGACTGAAGTGGCAGAGAGGCATCTCACAGTCTCTGCTGCCAGTGCATCAAAGTGGATCTTGCTCCTCTGCCCTTCACTCTGGTGCCTATTGCTCTTGGGCAAGAGGGACGGTGCTGTCCCTCCCATAGAAGCATCCTGAGGGAACAAGAATAATGCCATGGCTCCAGCCATCTCTCCCTGAGGCTGGGGGGTGGGACACAAGAGTAGCTTGGTCTGGCCCTAGCTGAGGTCCCAGTCCATGGCGGGCAGTGCTACTGAAGCAGCACAGAGCATTGCCACTGTTTTTACTGCCACTTCGTCTATGTGGTTGCTACTGAAAGATACAGGTTGACTGGCTGCATTTAAAAGATAAAGATCCAGCAGCATGTCCAGAGCAACCTCATTCCATGAGTAAAGTATACACACAGACTGAAATGGAGGGATGGAAAGTGATATCGTAAGCAAATAGAAGCCTAGGAATAGCAAATAGAAACCTAGGAATAGCAAATAGAAATATAGGAAGAGCTCTTTTTTTGTTGTTGTTGTTCTGGGAAAATCAGTAAGAACTCAAGAAACAACAAAAGGTGGCATAGTGTTGGAGGGAAAAGAAACATTTTCCACATTGTTAGTGGGAATGTAAATTAGTACAAGGGTTATAGAAATCAGTACAGAGATTCCTTTAAAAAATTTAAGGTAGGAATTCCATTTAAACCAGTTTTCTTCTAGATATCTTCCTGAAAGAGTTCATATTATCATGTGTGATACATGCATACTTGTGTTTCTGACAGCACAATTCATAACAGCTACATCTTGGAAACAGTCTATATGTCCAATAACAGATGAATGGATAAAGGAAATGCAGTATTTATACATAATGGAGTACTGTGCCATAAACAAAGACAAATTTAAGTCATCTGTAGGAAAATAGATTCACCTTTAGATCATAATGTTAAGTGAAATAAATCAGACACACCATCTTAAATATTACATGCCTTCTCTTATACGAAAAACACAAAGTACAAATAATTTAAAAAACAAAATACACGACAATGGTAGACAGGGAGATACTTTGTAAAGTGGAAGGGGATCTAAGATGGAGCAAGAAGGGAGGAGGAGAAAGGGAACAAAGAAATCAAGATATGTTGAGCACAATGTACCTACTCCTTAGGAAGAATGTAAAAAGTATGTGCTACAAACATGTACTAATAATTTTGTAAAAAGTACAATCTAATGACCATGCTTTTGCCTTTTCTTCTAAACATATTTATTTTCTGCATAGCCAGGTTGAGAATTTTATAAATATTTTTTTCTGGTTTTTTTAAACTATAAGTTGTCTTTAAATAATTTCTCTCCTGTTTTAATATCAACAATCAAGAAAAACTACAGAGCATGCTCAGTATTTTGCTGCTTACAGACAGAATGCCTCTACCAAGTGTCTCAGTTCATCAATTTAAATTTTTCTCTTCTCAGAGACCTAGACACAGACATAATTCAGCCAAGCGCTCTGCTCCTTTCTAGTAAAAATGACCTTTCCTTCAGGTTTCCCATTCCTTATTGCCATTTCCACTGGATGGAGTGACCTTCATATTTCTACCAACATTCTATTCATTGCAACATAGATAATTTCTGAGAAGACAGGCTTTCTATAGCTCTCTTTGACTTCTCAGTCTTGATCGCCCTTAATGTCAGATTTGTGGCAAAACAAGCCTTTCCAGCATTCATGCAAAACAATCCCCACCTCTATCCAGATCCAGTGCTGATTCCACCTTGTGACAGCCACACTGCACTACTATGGAAACAGCTGCAGTTGGTTTATGTGTGTCTTAATACCAGGACAACACAGAATAGCAAACAAAGAACAAAAATTTTTTTTCTTACTCCTCTGGTGGCTGGGAATCCAAGATGAGGCAACCAGCGGATGTGGTTGTCTGAGAAAGGCAACTTCCTTTGTGGCAGAAGAATTCCATGGCCTGTCCTGGAAGAAGAGTGAATGAGAGCAAATGTTACGTATGCAAACCTTCTTCTAATATGGCCCCAACTGTACCAGCAAAATGAATGTCTCATGACATAATCAACTCTCAAAACCTCCATCTCTTAGCATGATCACACTAGTGACACCTGAATTTTGGAGCTGGTTCATACAGCTCCAAAGGAAAAGGGAAGGGAAGGGAAAGAAAGACATGAAGGTTTCTTGTGAGTGTCTCATTCAGCAGGCTGTGTCTATAGTTACCAAATAGATTTCCCAGCAATGTGAACCAGCAAATTCATTGTTTATTTATGCCATTTTTTGAATGAGTCTCTGCTCCTTATAATATGTAAAGTTTTGCTTGAGAGAGTAAACACAATGGCTTTTTTTTTTTTACATCCCAAGATACTGAGATTTTCAGAATATTTTATCTTTTTCTGATGGATAAATTCATATCCAGACCTACATTACATTTGGTATGCATACATAATTTTCTTTCTTTTTTGAGACAGGGTCTCGCTTTGTAGTTCAGTCTGGGCCTGAGCTCACTGTGTAGCCCAAGCAAGCCTCAAACTCAGCAATCCTCCTGTCTCTGCCTCCTGAGTGCTGGGATGACAGGCGTGAGCCACCATGCCTGGCACTGTGGTATGTGATATTGGTTGCTGGTGGGTGTGAGTCACCTCGCCCAGCATTGTATGTGGTTACCAGGATTGAACTCTGGACCTTGTCCTTGCAAGGCAGGTGCCGGAACCACTGAGCTAAATCTCCAGCCCCCATACATCATTTTTAAAATAGGAAATTCTGATTTATTTTGTGGCCCTAGCGGTTAGCAATGAGCTACATTCCCGCCTCTTTAAAAATTAAAAACAAAAATTTTGAGACAAGTTCTCACAAAACTGTGTTCTAGCTTTCAATCATCCTGCTTCAACCTCCTAGTGTGATAGGATTATTAGTAAAGGCCACCAGACTTAATTGAAAAAAAATTTCAATGTGTGAATAAACAAGCAAATATAAAGACTATTTATGTGGGTCAAAAATAGGCTGAGGTGGGGCCGGAGGGTTAGCTCAGTGGTTCCGGCGCCTGCCTCGCAAG